>JAPXFY010001559.1:17500-22500 GCA_030674185.1 Monoplex corrugatus | reverse complement strand
CAAAGAGTTAATTTTCTGTTTTGTTAGCATGGTTGACAATGCAGGATTCTGGTGGACAGAGTGCAGGAGTCGAAAGGTTAATTCACTAGAATGATTGCTTATTATTCCCCACCTTGCCTGTCTCACCTGTCGGCGTCACCGGGTTCAGTGTTGGCCGTTGCACTCTGTGACACCGCCACTCTCTTCCAAACGGCTCTGTCTTGACTTTTGTGGACAACTTTTTGAATATTTAAGCCAGTGATGTTGGTTATGTTCTCGATGGAGGACAGCCTTTTTTTTTTTTTTTTTTTTTCCCTGTTTGCCTCTGTTTTTTTGTTGTTGTTTTTTCCCTGTTTGCCTCTGTTTTTTTGTTTGTTTTTTTTTTTCCCTGTTTGCCTCTGTTTTTTTGGGGTTTTTTCCCTGTTTGCCTCTGTTTTTTTGGGGTTTTTTCCCTGTTTGCCTCTGTTTTTTTTTTTTTTTTTTTTCCCTGTTTGCCTCTGTTTTTTTTTTTGTTTTTTTTTCCCTGTTTGCCTCTGTTTTTTTTTTGTTTTTTTCCCTGTTTGCCTCTGTTGTTTTTTGTTTTTTTTTTTCCCTGTTTGCCTCTGTTGTTTTTTGTTTTTTTTTTCCTGTTTGCCTCTGTTGTTTTTTGTTTTTTTTTTCCCTGTTTGCCTCTGTTGTTTTTTGTTTTTTTTTTCCCTGTTTGCCTCTGTTGTTTTTTGTTTTTTTTTCCCTGTTTGCCTCTGTTGTTTTTTGTTTTTTTTTTCCCTGTTTGCCTCTGTTTTTTTTTTTGTTTTTTTTTCCCTGTTTGCCTCTGTTTTTTTTTTGTTTTTTTTTTCCCTGTTTGCCTCTGTTGTTTTTTGTTTTTTTTCCACTGTTTGCCTCTGTTTTTTTTTTGTTTTTTTTTCCCTGTTTGCCTCTGTTTTTTTTTCCCTGTTTGCCTCTGTTGTTTTTTGTTTTTTTTTCCACTGTTTGCCTCTGGTTTTTTTTTTTTTTTTCCCTGTTTGCCTCTGTTTTTTTTTTGTTTTTTTTCCCTGTTTGCCTCTGTTTTTTTTTTTGGTTTTTTTTCCCTGTTTGCCTCTGTTTTTTTTTGTTTTTTTCCCTGTTTGCCTCTGGTTTTTTTTTGTTTTTTTCCTGTTTGCCTCTGTTTTTTTGTTGTTTTTTTCCCTGTTTGCCTCTGTTTTTTTGTTGTTTTTTTTCCCTGTTTGCCTCTGTTTTTTTTTGTTTTTTCCTGTTTGCCTCTGGTTTTTTTTTTGTTTTTTCCCTGTTTGCCTCTGGTTTTTTTTTGTTTTTTCTCCTGTTTGCCTCTGTTTTTTTTGTTGTTTTTTTCCCTGTTTGCCTCTGTTTTTTTTGGGTTTTTTCCCTGTTTGCCTCTGTTTTTCTGTTGTTTTTTTCCCTGTTTGCCTCTGTTTTTTTTTGTTTTTTTCCCTGTTTGCCTCTGTTTTTTTTGTTTTTTTCCCTGTTTGCCTCTGGTTTTTTTTTGTTTTTTCCTGTTTGCCTCTGTTTTTTTTTTGTTTTTTCCCTGTTTGCCTCTGGTTTTTTTTTGTTTTTTCCCTGTTTGCCTCTGTTTTTTTGTTGTTTTTTTTCCTGTTTGCCTCTATTTTTTTTTTCCTGTTTGCCTCTGGTTTTTTTTTGTTTTTTTTTCCTGTTTGCCTCTGTTTTTTTTTTGTTTTTTTTTTCCCTGTTTGCCTCTGTTTTTTTTTTGTTTTTTTTTCCCTGTTTGCCTCTGTTTTTTTTTTTCCCTGTTTGCCTCTGTTTTTTGTTGTTGTTTTTTTTCCCTGTTTGCCTCTGTTTTTTGTTTTGTTTTTTTTCCTGTTTGCCTCTGTTTTTTGTTTTGTTTTTTTTCCTGTTTGCCTCTGTTTTTTGTTTTGTTTTTTTTCCTGTTTGCCTCTGTTTTTTGTTGTTGTTTTTTTCCTGTTTGCCTCTGTTTTTTGTTTTGTTTCTTTTCCTGTTTGCCTCTGTTTTTTGTTTTGTTTTTTTTCCTGTTTGCCTCTGGTTTTTTGTTTTGTTTTTTTTCCTGTTTGCCTCTGTTTTTTTTTTTTTTTTTTTTTTTTCCTGTTTGCCTCTGTTTTTTTTTTCTGTTTTTTTTCCTGTTTGCCTCTGTTTTTTGTTTTGTTTTTTTTCCTGTTTGCCTCTGGTTTTTTGTTTTGTTTTTTTTCCTGTTTGCCTCTGTTTTTTTTTTTTTTTTTTTTTTTTTCCTGTTTGCCTCTGTTTTTTTTTTCTGTTTTTTTTCCTGTTTGCCTCTGTTTTTTTGTTTTGTTTTTTTTTCCTGTTTGCCTCTGGTTTTTATTTTTTCTTGAAAAATGGTTGTCACGAGGTCCGTGTTCTTGCTACGTGAGATATGGCCAATGTATTTCAGTCTTCTCTTGTTGATGTCTGCTGATAGTTTTCTGGTGGTATCAAGTTCTTCCAGGACATTTTCATTAGTTCTTCTATCTGTCCATTTGACACGTAGTAGTCTCAGATATATTCATTTCTTTTCTCAGAGTGGATTTACTATGTGAATCTCGGATTATTTTCACCCTTGAAAGCTCGTCGCTGCAGTTAGTGCCACCCATTTTTTACCAGGACTTCGGAATGGCAAGAAGGCTAATTAACTTTCAAGGGGATGTACCTGGGGGCCTGTAGTCGAGTGGTTAGAGCGCTCGTCTGCGGTGCGGAAGGTCGGTGGTTCGAATCCGCTAAACGCTGGTTCGATTTTTCCGGCCTGAAAACTCCCTCTGTCCACCCAGCAGTGAATGGGTACCTGACTTCGGTCGGGGGAGGTTTAAAAAGGCGGCGAAAGGAGAGGATGGGCTCCGCCTTTCATAATGCCGTGCCCTAGACACGGTGAATCTTTAACAGTTCACCGCCCCTACGGCCATATTGACCATGGGACCTTTAACCTTTAACCTAGTCTCAGATAAAACCACGTCTCTGCTGTCTCAAATCTTTTGCAGTCAGCTTTCCCTGCGAGTCCGGGCTTCGCAGCCATAAATCATGATTGGCCAGGCCAGATAAAACATTTTAAAAGTGTCTTTTTCGGGTTAAAAAATACTGAGGGGTTATTCGGCTCTGAGCGTCTTTTACTCAGAATTGTGTGTGTTATGGACATGTTTTGAGGCTGGGACCACACAGTCGAGTTTCATACTCTATATACAGATGTGTCATATAGGGTCGGTTGCTCATATCCCCCCCCCCCCCCAAAAAAAAAAAAAAACAACAAACGTCGCAGGCGTTTCTATCTCTTTGACCCGGTTGACGCCAGGATATTCATATTCATATTCATATTCATATTCATATTCATATTCATATATTTATATCAATATTTGTATTTCTGTGTATTTATATTCATATTTATATTATATTCATTTCTTTTGTCAGAGTGGATTTACTATGTGAATCTCGGATTGCTCTCCCTTTCAAAGCGCGTCGCTGCAGTGTAGTGCCACCCATTTTTTACCAGGACTTTGGAATGGCAAGAAGGCTAATTAACCTTCAAGAGAATGTACCTGGGAAATCAACCTATCTCTTCAATGTTTCATACCAGGGCAGCCGGATAAATGCCCATCTCTTCACTATGTTCAATTGCCATGGGATCTTTAGCGTGTGCAGGCCAGAAGTCACAAGGATCATTCTCGTTTTTCGTCCCCCTGTCAAAAAACTAGTTGTTCAGTTCAATTTTCCGGTCACTCGTTCGGAAAAGGCAAGAAGGCTAATTGGCCTTGAAGGAGATGGACTTGGGAAATCAAATTTTCTGTCCAATGTTTTATACCAGTGCAGCCAGGCGAATGCCCGGCTCTACACGATTGATAGCAAGCAAAAGGTACAGACAGCCCTGTCACATTGTCTCAATCTGAATTGGAATTCTACAGCATCGTCATTAGAATTCTCATTCTCCTCAACACAGCACCGTGAAAAACAAAATCCCCGTCTAAAAGCACATATGTGAATAGACGTTAAAAGAAATAACGAACGAACGAACGAACGAACGAACGAACGAACGAACGAACGAAAACTAAATCGTCACAGCTCCTATGGTCCTTCACGTCTAGCGCTCGCAGCGACCACCGTTTCGGTAGGTTTAGAGGTGTGTAAGTAAGCAGAAATGATCACAAGTATAAAAATGATCGAGTAGGTAAAATATCGGCTAGGTAGGGCCTCAGGGACCTGGCCAGCTCATAGGTTTATATGCAGGCTTAAGGCATCCTGACCTCACTCAACCCCCTCTGCAGCCTGTCTCCACTCGGAGGGGAATCACATTGTAATATATAATTGTATATAATAATGCTCTCTATAATTTTCCATTGCTTTTATTCTTTATAGCCATGCGTGTGTGTGTGTGTGTGTGTGTGTGTGTGTGTGTGTGTGTGTGTGTGTGTGTGTGTGTGTGTGCGTGCGTGTGTGTGCGTGCGTGCGTGCGTGTGTGTCTGTTTCAGCGCTTAGATTTGATTTTATCAAGATTTTGCGCTATATAAATATTGTTATTAGTATCATTATTATTATTATTATTAGTAGTAGTAGTAGTAGTAGTAGTAGTAGTAGTAGTAGTATCATTATTATTATTATTATTATTATTATTATTATTATTATTATTATGTGCCATGATCACCATACACAGGACACCTGTGACGTTAGTGCGGAGACGTCGTCTTGAGAAACTGAAACTGAAACAGAAATGAGTGACATGGGGGTGGGTGGGGGGGTAATAACACAGGAAGGAGCGGTACTGAACTGGGAGCAGCAACCCCCCACCCCCACCTCGTCAAAGTATATTACACTGAAGGCATCAGATCTTGGGTCCATGAGTTTTATCATTTAAGCCAAAAGTCTACTATTGCCGGTACACCATGGACTTGATAAGACAGAGTATACACATAAAGGGAGATTACTTCACCGACAACGTCCGGTCAGTCAGGCACGCAGTAAATGTACATCCGCTTCCTGTCAATCAGTGTCTCGTCTGCGTTGAATCCAATACTTATATTATTGACGTCAAGTTTAATGCTGGCTAAATCCACGGGCTAAGCTTCCTGACCAATGCA
>JAPXFY010001558.1:27500-32500 GCA_030674185.1 Monoplex corrugatus | reverse complement strand
GCCGTACATTGATACCTGTCTTTGTTTTATTAATTGTGTCTTTGTTATCTGTATGTAGTGTTGACAAAGGTCAGTTGGCCGTACATTGATACCTGTCTTTGTTTTATGAATTGTGTCTTTGTTATCTTTGATGTAGTGTTGACAAAGGTCAGTTGGCCGTACAGTGGTACCTGTCTTGTTTTATGAATTGTGTCTTTGTTATCTTTGATGTAGTGTTGACAAAGGTCAGCTGGCCGTACAGTGGTACCTGTCTTGTTTTATGAATTGTGTCTTTGTTATCTTTGATGTAGTGTTGACAAAGGTCAGCTGGCCGTACAGTGGTACCTGTCTTATTTTATGAATTGTGTCTTTGTTATCTTTGATGTAGTGTTGACAAAGGTCAGCTGGCCGTACAGTGGTACCTGTCTTGTTTTATGAATTGTTTATGAGCTGTGATTGTGTTGTCACGTTATTCTGGTTTCAGTTATGACTTGTTCATTTGTTATCAACAGGCTTCACGGCCCACTTCTCTTTTCAGGCAAGGCTTCTCTGTGGAATGACACAACAGCAACAAACAACAGCAACAACAATACAATGTCAGCAACAACAGAAACAACAGTACTACGTCACCACCAGCACCACCACTACCACCACCACCACCACCACCACCAAAAACAACAACAACACCAACAACAACAACAGCAACAACAATGACATTGTGAGTGACAAGATTTCAGAATCTGTTGACAAACTGTTGAAGATGTATTCACTGCACGCAGACAGTGCCATAAACGCTCATCCGAATGTTTACATAATCATATGCATGAATCTTACCTCCTGAATGACCACTTCAATGCGGATATCTTTAAAACAACAGCAGCGGCGACAACAACAACGACCATGTACCACCACCACCACCACCACCACAACAACAACAACAATAATATAATTCAATACAATGTAATCAGACTGCTCTCTCTCTCTTTCTGTCTGTCAATCTCTCTCTCTCTTTCTGTCTGTCGCTTTAGTTTCTCTCTCTTTCTCTCTCTCTCCCTTTCTCTGTCTCTCTCTGTCTCTCTCTCGTACTCTCTCTCTCTCTCTCTGTCTCTCTCTCTCTCTCTCTCTTTCTCTCTCTCTCTCTTGTACTCTCTCTGTCTGTCTCTCTGTCTGTGTCTCTCTCTCTTTTTCTGTCTGTCTCTCTTTCTCTGTCTTTCTGTCTGACTGTCTCTGTCTCTGTCTGTCTGTCTGTCTCTCTCTGTCTCTGCCTCTGTCTCTGTCTCTGTCTCTGTCTGTCTGTCTGTCTCTCTCTCTCTCTCTCATTCGTTTGACATGGTGATCACGGTGAGTTGAGGGGGTAGGAGTAGGGAGAATTTTTTTTCTTGTATACGTCCTGGGTGGTTGTTGTGATAGACCTGTGGTGTGGGTGGTTGTTGTGATAGACCCGTGGTGTGGGTGGTTGTAGTGATAGACCTGTGGTGTGGGTGGTTGTTGTGATAGACCCATGGTGTGGGTGGTTGTTGTGATAGACCCATGGTCTGGGTGGTTGTTGTGATAGACCTGTGGTGTGGGTGGTTGTTGTGATAGACCCATGGTGTGGGTGGTTGTTGTGATAGACCTGTGGTGTGGGTGGTTGTTGTGATAGACCCATGGTGTGGGTGGTTGTAGTGATAGACCTGTGGTGTGGGTGGTTGTTGTGATAGACCCGTGGTGTGGGTGGTTGTTGTGATAGACCCATGGTGTGGGTGGTTGTTGTGATAGACCTGTGGTGTGGGTGGTTGTTGTGATAGACCCATGGTGTGGGTGGTTGTTGTGATAGACCCATGGTGTGGGTGGTTGTTGTGATAGACCTGTGGTGTGGGTGGTTGTTGTGATAGACCCATGGTGTGGGTGGTTGTAGTGATAGACCTGTGGTGTGGGTGGTTGTTGTGATAGACCCATGGTGTGGGTGGTTGTTGTGATAGACCTGTGATGTGGGTGGTTGTAGTGATAGACCTGTGGTGTGGGTGGTTGTTGTGATAGACCTGTGGTGTGGGTGGTTGTTGTGATAGACCCATGGTGTGGGTGGTTGTAGTGATAGACCTGTGGTGTGGGTGGTTGTTGTGATAGACCCATGGTGTGGGTGGTTGTAGTGATAGACCTGTGATGTGGGTGGTTGTAGTGATAGACCTGTGGTGTGGGTGGTTGTTGTGATAGACCTGTGGTGTGGGTGGTTGTAGTGATAGACCTGTGATGTGGGTGGTTGTAGTGATAGACCTGTGGTGTGGGTGGTTGTTGTGATAGACCTGTGATGTGGGTGGTGGTTGTGATAGACCTGTGGTGTGGGTGGTGGTTGTGATAGACCTGTGATGTGGGTGGTTGTAGTGATAGACCTGTGGTGTGGGTGGTTGTTGTGATAGACCTGTGATGTGGGTGGTGGTTGTGATAGACCTGTGGTGTGGGTGGTTGTTGTGATAGACCTGTGGTGTGGGTGGTTGTTGTGATAGACCTGTGATGTGGGTGGTTGTTTGTGATAGACCTGTGATGTGGGTGGCTGTAGTGATAGACCTGTGATGTGGGTGGTTGTTATGATAGACCTGTGATGTGGGTGGTTGTAGTGATAGACCTGTGATGTGGGTGGTTGTTATGATAGACCTGTGATGTGGGTGGTTGTAGTGATAGACCTGTGGTGTGGGTGGTTGTTGTGATAGACCTGTGATGTGGGTGGTTGTTATGATAGACCTGTGATGTGGGTGGTTGTAGTGATAGACCTGTGATGTGGGTGGTTGTGATAGACCTGTGATGTGGGTGGTTGTTGTGATAGACCTGTGATGTGGGTGGTTGTTATGATAGACCTGTGATGTGGGTGGTTGTAGTGATAGACCTGTGGTGTGGGTGGTTGTTGTGATAGACCTGTGGTGTGGGTGGTTGTTGTGATAGACCTGTGATGTGGGTGGTTGTTATGATAGACCTGTGATGTGGGTGGTTGTTGTGATAGACCTGTGGTGTGGGTGGTTGTTATGATAGACCTGTGATGTGGTGGGGTTGTTGTGATAGACCTGTGATGTGGGTGGTTGTTATGATAGACCTGTGGTGTGGGTGGTTGTTGTGATAGACCTGTGATGTGGGTGGTTGTTATGATAGACCTGTGGTGTGGGTGGTTGTTGTGATAGACCTGTGATGTGGGTGGTTGTTATGATAGACCTGTGATGTGGGTGGTTGTAGTG
Organism: Monoplex corrugatus; assembly: GCA_030674185.1. NCBI lineage: Eukaryota > Metazoa > Mollusca > Gastropoda > Littorinimorpha > Ranellidae > Monoplex > Monoplex corrugatus. The sequence continues at coordinate 29,318 of JAPXFY010001558.1, read as the reverse complement.
ATAGACCTGTGGTGTGGGTGGTTGTTGTGATAGACCTGTGGTGTGGGTGGTTGTTGTGATAGACCTGTGATGTGGGTGGTGGTTGTGATAGACCTGTGGTGTGGGTGGTTGTTGTGATAGACCTGTGATGTGGGTGGTGGTTGTGATAGACCTGTGGTGTGGGTGGTGGTTGTGATAGACCTGTGATGTGGGTGGCTGTAGTGATAGACCTGTGGTGTGGGTGGTGGTTGTGATAGACCTGTGGTGTGGGTGGTTGTAGTGATAGACCTGTGGTGTGGGTGGTGGTTGTGATAGACCTGTGGTGTGGGTGGTTGTTGTGATAGACCTGTGGTGTGGGTGGTTGTTGTGATAGACCTGTGATGTGGGTGGTTGTTGTGATAGACCTGTGATGTGGGTGGTTGTTGTGATAGACCTGTGATGTGGGTGGTTGTTGTGATAGACCTGTGATGTGGGTGGTTGTTATGATAGACCTGTGGTGTGGGTGGTTGTTGTGATAGACCTGTGGTGTGGGTGGTTGTTGTGATAGACCTGTGATGTGGGTGGTTGTTGTGATAGACCTGTGATGTGGGTGGTTGTTGTGATAGACCTGTGGTGTGGGTGGTTGTTGTGATAGACCTGTGGTGTGGGTGGTTGTTGTGATAGACCTGTGTGTGGGGTTGGGTGTTGTGTGTTGTGATAGACCTGTGATGTGGGTGGTTGTTGTGATAGACCTGTGGTGTGGGTGGTTGTTGTGATAGACCTGTGTGTGGGTGGTTGTTGTGATAGACCTGTGATGTGGGGTGGTTGTTGGATAGACCTGTGGTGTGGGTGGTTGTTGTGATAGACCTGTGGTGTGGGTGGTTGTTGTGATAGACCTGTGGTGTGGGTGGTTGTTGTGATAGACCTGTGTGTGGGTGGTTGTTGTGATAGACCTGTGGGTGGGTGGTTGTTTGATAGACCTGTGTTGGGTGGTGATGTGTATGACCTGTGGTGTGGGTGGTGTTGTGATAGACCTGTGTTGGGTTTGTGATAGACCTGTGTGTGGGTGGTTGTTGTGATAGACCTGTGATGTGGGTGGTTGTGTGATAGACCTGTGATGTGGGTGGTTGTTGTGATAGACCTGTGATGTGGTGGTTGTTGTGATAGACCTGTGTGTGGGTGTGTTGTTGTGATAGACCTGTGGTGTGGGTGGTGTTGTGATAGACCTGTGTGTGGGTGGTTGTTTGATAGACCTGATTGGTGTTGGTGTGTGTTGTGGTGTATTGATAGACCTGTGAGTGGGTGGTTGTTTGATGACTGTTGTGGTGTTTATAGACCTGTGATGTGGGTGGTTGTAGTGATAGACCTGTGGTGTGGGTGTTGTTGTGATAGACCTGTTGTGGTGTGTTGTGATAGACCTGTGATGTGGGTGGTTGTAGTGATAGACTTGATTGTGTTTAGTGATGCTGTGTGTGGTGGTTTGTGATAGACTGTGTGTGGTGGTTGTAGTGATAGACCTGTGATGTGGGTGGTTGTAGTGATAGACCTGTGGTGTGGGTGGTTGTAGTGATAGACCTGTGATGTGGGTGGTTGTTGTGATAGACCTGTGGTGTGGGTGGTTTGTAGTGATAGACCTGTGATGTGGGTGGCTGTTATGATAGACCTGTGATGTGGGTGGTTGTTATGATAGACCTGTGATGTGGGTGGTGGTTGTGATAGACCTGTGGTGTGGGTGGTTGTTGTGATAGACCTGTGATGTGGGTGGTTGTTATGATAGACCTGTGATGTGGGTGGTGGTTGTGATAGACCTGTGGTGTGGGTGGTTGTTGTGATAGACCTGTGATGTGGGTGGTTGTTATG
>JAPXFY010001558.1:2500-22500 GCA_030674185.1 Monoplex corrugatus | reverse complement strand
CAACAACAAACAAACCCACAGATTTTTATTAAACAACAACAACAACGACAACAACAATGACAACAACAACAACAACAAACCACAATTTTATATTAAACAACAACAACAACGACAACAACAATGACAACAACAACAACACAAACCACAATTTATATAACAACAACAACAACGACAAACACAATGACAACAACAACAACAAACAACACCACAGATTTATATTAAACAACAACAACAACACAACACAATGACAACAACAACAACAAACAACCCACAGATTTTATATTAAACAACAACAACAACGACAACAACAAGACAACAACACACAAACAAACCCACAGATTATATTAAACAACAACACACAACGACAACAACAATGACAACAACAACAACAAACAAACCACAGATTATATAAACACAACAACAACACAACAACATACAACAACAACAACAAACAAACCACAGATTTTATTACACAACAACAACAACGACAACAACAATGACAACAACAACAACAAACAAACCCACAGATTTAATTAACAACACAACACACAATGACAACAACAACAACAACAAACCACGTTTATACAACACAACAACGACACAACAATGACAACAACACAACAAACAAACCACAGATTTTATATTAAACAACACAACAACACAACAACAATACAACAACAACAACAACAAACCACAGATTTTTATTAAACAACAACAACAACGACAACAACAATGACAACAACAACAACAAACAAACCCACAGATTTATATTAAACAACACAACAACACAACACAATGACACAACAACAACAAACAAACCACAGATTTATATTAAACAACAACAACAACGACAACAACAATGACAACAACAACACAAACAAACCCACAGATTTTATATTAAACACAACAACAACGACAACAACAATGACAACAACAACAACAAACAAACCCACAGATTTTATATTAAACAACAACAACAACGACAACAACAATGACAAACAACAACAACAAACAAACCCACAGATTTTATATTAAACAACAACAACAACGACAACAACAATGACAACAAACAACAAACAAACCCACAGATTTTATATTAAACAACAAACAACGACACAACAATGACAACAACAACAACAAACAAACCCACAGATTTATATTAAACAACAACAACAACGACAACAACAATGACAACAACAACAACAAACAAACCCACAGATTTTATATTAAACAACAACAACAACGACAACAACAATGACAACAACAACAAAAACAAACCCACAGATTTATATTAAACAACAACACAACGACAACAACAATGACAACAACAACAACAAACAAACCACAGATTTTTATAAACAACAACAACAACGACAACAACAATACAACAACAACAACAAACAACCCACAGATTTTATATTAAACAACAACAACACGACAACAACAATGACAACAACAACAACAAACAAACCCACAGATTTATATTAACAACAACAACAACGACAACAACAATGACAACAAAACAAAAAAACCACAGATTTTATATTAAACAACAACAACAACGACAACAACAATGACAACAACAACAACAAACAAACCACAGATTTTATATTAAACAACAACAACAACGACAACAACAATGACAACAACAACAACAAACAAACCACAGATTTTATATTAAACAAAACAACAACGACAAAACATGACAACAACAACAACAAACAAACCCACGATTTTATATTAACCAACAACAACGACAACAACAATGACAACAACAACAAAAACAACCCACGATTTTTATTAAACAACAACAACAACGACAAACAATGACAACAACAACAACAAACAAACCCACAGATTTTATATTAAACAACACAACAACGACAACAACAATGACAACAACAACAACAAACAAACCACAGATTTTATATTAAACAACAACAACAACGACAACAACAATGACAACAACAACAACAAACAAACCACAGATTTTATATTAAACAACAACAACAACGACAACAACAATGACAACACAACAACAAACAAACCACAGATTTTATATTAACAACAACAACAACGACAACAACAATGACAACAACAACAACAAACAAACCACAGATTTTATATTAAACAACAACAACAACGACAACAACAATGACAACAACAACAACAAACAAACCACAGATTTTATAAACAACAACAACAACGACACAACAATGACAACAACAACAACAAACAAACCACAGTTTTATATAAACAACAACAACAACGCAACACAATGACAACAACAACAACAAACAAACCCACAGATTTTATATTAAACAACAACAACAACGACAACAACAATGACAACAACAACAACAAAAACCACAGATTTTTATTAAACAACAACAACAAGACAACAACAATGACAACAACAACAAAAACAAACCACAGATTTTATATTAACAACAACAACAACGACAACAACAATGACAACAACAACAACAAAAACCACAGATTTTATATTAAAAACACAACAACGACAACACATGACACACAACAAAAACAACCACGATTTTATATTAACAACAACAACAACGAAACAACAATGACAACAACAACAACAAACAAACCCACAGTTTTTATAAACACAACAACAACGACAACAACAATGACAACAACAACAACAACAAACCAAGATTTTATATTAACAACAACAACAACGACAACACAATGACACAACAACAACAAACAAACCACAGATTTTATATTAAAACAACAACAACGACAACAACATGACAACAACAACAACAAACAAACACAGTTTTATATTAAACAACAACAACAACGACAACAACAATGACAACAACAAACAAACAAACCACAGATTTTATATTAAACAACAACAACACGACAACAACAATGCAACAACAACAACAAACAAACCAAGATTTTATATTAAACAACACAACAACGACAACAACAATGACAACAACAACAACAAACAAACCCACAGATTTTATATTAACAACAAAACGACAACAACAATGACAACAACAACAAAAACAAACCAAGATTTTATATTAAACACAACAACAACGACAACAACAATGACACAACAACAACAAACAAACCACAGATTTTATATTAAACAACAACAACAACGACAACAACAATGACAACAACAACAACAAAAAACCCACAGATTTTATATTAAACAACAACAACAACGACAACAACAATGACAACAACAACAACAAACAAACCCACAGATTTTATATTAAACAACAACAACAACGACAACAACAATGACAACAACAACAACAAACAAACCCACAGATTTTATATTAAACAACAACAACAACGACAACAACATGACAACAAACAACAACAAACAAACCCACAGATTTTTATTAAACAACAACAACAACGACAACAACAATGACAACAACAACAACAAACAAACCACAGATTTTATATTAAAACAACACAACACGACAACAACAATGACAACAACAACAACAAACAAACCACAGATTTTATATTAAACAACAACAACAACGACAACAACAATGACAACACAACAACAAAACAAACCACAGATTTTATATTAAACAACAACAACAACGACAACAACAATGACAACAACAACAACAAACAAACCCACAGATTTTATATTAAACAACAACAACAACGACAACAACAATGACAACAACAACAACAAACAAACCCACAGATTTTATATTAAACAACAACAACAACGACAACAACAATGACAACAACAACAACAAACAAACCCACAGATTTTATATTAAACAACAACAACAACGACAACAACAATGACAACAACAACAACAAACAAACCCACAGATTTTATATTAAACAAAAACAACAACGACAACAACAATGACAACAACAACAACAAACAAACCCACAGATTTTATATTAAACAACAACAACAACGACAACAACAATGACAACAACAACAACAAACAAACCCACAGATTTTATATTAAACAACAACAACAACGACAACAACAATGACAACAACAACAACAAACAAACCCACAGATTTTATATTAAACAAAAACAACAACAACAATAACAACAACAGCGACAACAACAACAACGACAACGACAACAATAACAACAACAACAACCTGCAGATATTTTCTATGGCGTTACCAGCCGTCTGATTTATACAAAAACCAACAGACGACATTCCACGGCGACACTGTATGCTTGAGCGAGTATTTGTGTGTACGTGGTACTGGTACACCTCACTGAACACACGTCTTTTTCACACACCACCCTCCTGCCCCCTTTCCCTGTGTCCTCTGTCTTACCATAAAGCCAGTAACTTCCTGATCCCGGTTCTTCATGTCGAAATACGAGCTACTTAGTTAACCTTTTCATTTCATCACCCGCCACCAGCTTTCCTCACAATTAGTCCCGATTACAGAGCAAAAACTTAACCCTTTCAATCCCTCACCCTATCCACCAACTTCTTGTACTGCTAATCACTATCATCATCATCAGGTGCCCTGCCGCATGGCATTGGCGATCATGGACTTCCGTCTGTCTCTATCTCTCGTTGCCCCTAGCATCTCCCCCACCCTCCTCGTCCCCAGCCACTCTGCAAATCCGTCCAGCATTTTCTCCCTGGGTCTACCTGGTGCTCTCTTTCCCTTCAGCTTCCCCGTTGTGACCAGGTGCTCCAAATCCCCCTTCCTCATAAAATGGCCTATAAATGTTGCCTGTCTTTTCCTAATCTTCCTTATGAGTGATCTACTTGTGTCTGCCTCCATCAAGACTGTCTCGTTTGTTTTCTTTGCTGTCCATGGAACTCTCAACATTCTTCTTAAGAACCACATCTCGGCTGCCTCAATCTTGTTCTGGCTTTGCTTGTTGACTGTCCACGCCTCGCATCCGTACAACATTATTGGTTCTATATTACATTCAAGAACTCTCTTCCTGATGTTAATTGATAAGCATTTGTTGGTAAGAATGCTTGTCATCTTCTTGAATGCTGTTTTGGCTTGGCCGATTCTGCTGGCTATTTCTGATGTGCATCTGCCGTCTGATGAAATGATCGTTCTCAGGTATTTGAACTTATTAACCTGTGTCAAGGTTGTGCCATTTGCTGTTATTTTGCAAGAGGGGATTTCATGCTTTTTACTGATCACCATGCAACGCTTTACCTTTGCTTTCTATTTCTAGTATATTCACAAGGTTTTGTAGGTCCCTTTTATATTCTGCAATTAGCACAGTGTCATCTGCGTATCGAATGTTGTTTATCATTTTCCCTCCAACCCTTAATCCAGGGTCTTCTACTGGGTTTCCCATGATGTTTTCGCTGTAAAGTGAAAACAGATCTGGTGACAAAACACAACCCTGTCTGACTCCTCTTTTGATGTTTTGGAAAGAGCTTACATTGTTTTCTATTCTCATTGCAGCTGTTTGTTCCCAGTATATATTTCTGATTATTCGTAGATCTTTTCCATCAACATTGAGTCTCTCCAGTTGCTTGATCAATTCATCATGTCTTACCCAATCGAAAGCCTTGGTGTAGTCAACAAAGCATAAATACAAATTCTTATTCATCTCATTTGACCTCTCTATGATAGCATTAATAGTTCCTTTTCCTTCGACAAATCCACACTGTTCTTCTGCTATTTCTCTTTTGATTCTATTCCTTGTCCTCATCATGATTATTCTTAACAGGATTTTTGTTACATGACTTATCAAACTGATTTTGTGATGGAGTTCGCATTCTATAGCCCTTGTCTTCTTTTGGAAGTGCAGTGAAAATTGATTTTGACATATCTTTGGGGATTTTTCCAGTGTCGTAAATTTCATTTAGGAGGACTGTTATTTTTTCTATGCCAAATTCTTCCAGGGCTTCAATCATCTCTGTAGTAATGGCTAATCACTATAGCGAAGCAAAAACGTCTCTATTTCAATCCTTAACTCCTATCTATCAACTTCCTGCATTGGCAGTGACGATAATGAAGCCAAAACTTAACTCTTCCAATCCCTCACCCTATCTACCAACTTCCTGCATTGGCAGTGACGATAATGAAGCCAAAACTTAACTCTTCCAATCCCTCACCCTATCTACCAACTTCCTGCATTGGCAGTGACGATAATGAAGCCAAAACTTAACTCTTCCAATCCCTCACCCTATCTACCAACTTCCTGCATTGGCAGTGACGATAATGAAGCCAAAACTTAACTCTTCCAATCCCTCACCCTATCTACCAACTTCCTGCATTTCAGTGACGATACTGAAGCCAAACCTTAAGTCTTCCAATCCCTCACCCTACCAAACCTTAAGTCTTTCAATCCCTCACCCTACCAAACCTTAAGTCTTTCAATCCCTCACCCTATCTACCAACTGCCTGCATTGGCAGTGACGATAATGAAGCCAAACCTTCATTGGTTTATCAGGTATGATAGCAAAGCACGAACTTAACCCTTTCACTCCCTCACCCTGTGCACCAGCTTCCTGTATTGTCGTCACCCATGATAGTAAAGAATAATTTAACCCTTTCACCCCCTTACCCTACCTACCTGCTTCCTGTATATTAGCTGTGATTACATAGCAACAATGTAACCCTTTGATTCTGTCCATTTAACCCTTTGATTGCCGTACCCTGTCTATCAGCTTTCTGGATGTTAGCTATGATTACATAGCAACAATGTAACCCTCTGATTCTGTCCGTTTAACCCTTTGATTGCCGTACCCTATCTACCAGCTTCCTGCATATTAGATTTTAGTGCTTAGCAAACGTTTAACCCTCTGACTCTATTCACTGGTTTTCTGCTGGGAGCTGGTAATAAGGATGAGGGAGCAAAGAGGGTTAAGGTTTTACAACTGGTGGATAGGTTGAGGCCATACACGTTGTGGCCATGAACACAGAAGGGGCAAAAGTGAAACAAGTAGGTGAGTTCAAATCCCTCCAAAGCGTCTTCACTGAAATGGGAGTTAACAGAGACAGCGAGTATAAAAGGCCAATAACACAAGCTACCAGCTCGCCCCACTCCTAAAACATCCAATGGGTCATGCAACGCATGGACAACCCCCTCCATCCTTTGCTTGAAGAAATGACTGTTTGATTGGCGTCGGGAAGTTGGGAGGTGAGTGTCCCAAGAGTGGCGAGGCATTGGTGCTCCGGGTCCCATCCGCACCCTCGTGGTGTTTCTTAATTTGTTACCAGCTCGTCCCACTCCTAAAACACCCAAACATCCCAGTGGAAACCAAAGCAAAGCTGATTAATTCAGTCTGCATCCCTACACTCACCCACCAGTGTCAGACCTGGACTCTGACTACATGTAAACCATTTGAAAGTAAGACGACAACCTGTGATAAGTTCTGCTTACAGAGAATTGTACACAAGACCAGTGGAGACATGATCAGGAATGCAACAGACATGGTGGGGACAACACCAATCCTCCATCACATAAAGCAGCAAAGGGTAAAACGGTTTGCACACCTCACCCGAATGCCCATCTCCCACCCGTCCCACCGTGCATACAACAAATGAATGACTGGTTACAGGACCGGAAGCAGACCAAAGAAGACCTGGATCAGTGGAGTCAAGGAAACTCTGACGTCACACAACAACAAGCCAGGCTTTCCACCTGACCACTGACAGAAGTCTGTTTCTTATGGCAAAGTCCGGGATAGTCCAAGCAAATATTAACAGAATAGAGAAAAAAAAAAAAGAAAAGGAAAAAGAAAGAAAGAAAGAAAGAAAGAAAAAAGAAAGAAGGAAGAAACAAATGATGACGAACGAAAAGACAGAAGGAAAAAAAAAGAAAAACAGAAAGAAAGAGAGAGAGAAAGAAATATAGAAAGAAACAAGAAAGAAAAAAAAAAGGAATGAAGAAAAATGAAAGATTGAAAAATAGAAAAAAAGAAAAAGAGAAAAAGAAAGAATGCATGAAAGAAAGAAAAAAGAAAAAAGAAAGAACAAAAGAAGAGAAAAGAAAGAAAGCAAGAAAGATAAAACGAAAAAAGAGAAAAATAAAAGAAAGAAAGACGGACAGGTTGAGGATCAAAAAATAAAGTTTTGGAGAGTGGTGTACAGGTGACAAGGTCACATTAAGCTTTTACAGCCCGTGTGTAGGTTCAGGGAGACAAAGGGTTAATTATTGCCTGTTAGGGGATAAGGTAAAGGAGTGAAGGGGTTAAAGTGGTAGACAGGGAGCAGCAGGAAACGTGTGTGCACAGAGAGAAGTTCGATGTGGTCGACAGGAGTTGTCCAAACTTTTTTTTTTTCAAACTTGTTTTTATTTATTTTCAAATATATAGATCTTACAAACATCTTGAAATGTACACAATGCATAATCAACAGATCTAACAAAATGTAGAAAGAACAAGCATTCATTGCAATATGTAGACATATATAGATATATATATATACATACACACACATACATATACACATACATATATACAAACATATATATACACACGTATACACACATCTACATATACATGTACATCCATATATATACATACATACATATACACACACACATACACACACACACATATACACACATATATACACACACACATTACATATATATATATATATATATATATATACATATAATCATATACATATATATATATACATATACACACACACAGAGACACACACGCACACACACAGACGCATACATATACATACACAAACATATACACACATATACATATTATACACATACACATGTACGCATGTACATCCATATGTTTAACTGAAACATATAAAGAGATATAGATACATTGGCATTTTAAAAAGAAAATTACGCGAATGTATATATGAAACAATAGGGGAAAAATCACACACACACACACACACACACACACACACACACACACACCACACACACACACACACACACACACACACACACACACACACACACACACAATCAAGTAAACAAAAAACAAATAATTGGACGAACAATATCGAAATCCAACAGTTTCATACCTCAAGGATAACTGTATGCTGATTTTTTTTTCTTCTAATGATGTCCATGAAAAAAACACATCTTTGAACAGGGGAAGTTTGTCATTTATAGAAAGAGGCATGTCCTCTGTATTCAATCACGATCTATTTTTTTATGTTGTAACATGATCTTTATCTACTAACTCATTAGCCATTCTGTTGAGCATTAACGAGACAGTTGTTTATGTGTCAAACATCAGAGGTATATAGTAAGACCACTTTGATACGAATGTTGTATAGCACATATTCACACATGCTATGTGTCTTTCTATCATGAACCTCTGTTTAAGCTGTTGTAAGAACACATGAAAGATAGGTTGTATTTTCTCTATTCGACATTTATATAAGAAGACTTTTGCGAAAATAAGAAGAAAATCAAATGTATCATCTGTTTTAAAGCTCTCGGATGTTCCAAGCATAATTAATTCTTCGTTCAATTTCAAATGACGTGTATGTATACATCTTTCATTTAACGAAGATTCCAAAGAATACCAAAATTGACGAACCGCGTTACATCGCCAGAATAAATGTTGAATATCTTCAGGTTCTCTCTTGCAAAAAGTACATTTATCGTTGTTACTGATTTCCATATTTTTAAGTGTATTGTTTTTAGCAATAATTCTGTGAACTATCCGGATTTGAAACCATTTAAGTTTGATATGTTATTTTCTGAGTCTTTTTGAAAACAACATTCCAGTTTATGTGTGTTGGTAGTTTTGTGTTCCACTTACTCCAACACTTTGGGTCTTGACCATTGTTAGTTAGTATATCGTAGTATGGTTTCGTTCCTTTGTGGCTTGAATAAATGATCCGAAGGGACTTCTTCAAATTGAAAGCATAGTTATAATGAATATCAATGTCCATTTTTCTTATGTATTTTTTAATCGCTTGAATTACTCCAAAATAGGTGATAAAATTCGAAATTAGTCCATATGAAGTTCCGAATTCATCATATGTCAAAAAGTGACCATTGTTTTTCATAAGATGAGAAACACAGAAGATACCTTTATTAATCCATTTTTTGTATAAGATTGTTTTATTTGCTATCCGTATATTGTCGTTACAAAATATAGGTTCAGTAGCAAACTCTTCAGAAGTTGCTGGGTGTATTTTTGCTGTTAATTCTTTATAGGCATTTAACACGTGTTGCCAAAACATGTTGACTTTGGTATTAACTGGTAGACATGATCCATACATATTGAGGTTGTCCATCATGGGAAACATAACAGTTATAATATTTTTCCATTTATGGTTTGTATTGTTTAATTTCTGTATCCAGATAATTTTTAGCGTATTTATAAACTGCTTAATGTCAATGAACACGATTTACTGCAGACTTTCTATCAATGCGGTCTGGTTTTCCTTTCCATATAAATTTGAAACACAACTTTCGTAAGTTTTAATAAAGCTGTTAGGTGGATTAGGGAGAAGCATCCACAGATGTATGATTTTAGATAAAATTAAAGATTTTAGAACAGCTATTTGTCCCAGTGGGATGATTAATCTTTTTATCCATATCCTAAATAACTTAAATATTTCTGAAAATTTATCATCATAATTAAGTTTTTCAGTCTGTCAGGTCTGCGGTAAACCAAACACCCAAAATTTTAAATTTTGATGGAATCCATTCCATTTTTAGATGTGGTAGATATTTGGTTGTGGAATGTTTCTTATTTCCAAGCCACACAGCTTGTGTTTTACTGGTGTTTATCACTAAACCAGATTTCCGTCCAAACTTATTCAATGTGTTAATAGTTTCTTCAAAAGAAGTTGCATCAGAGTTGTCCAAACTTTGTCTGAATGTTGCAGGTCTCGGAATTGTCGTCTGCCTGTCCGGTATTCGTCTTCTGGTTACACTGACTTTCCCAGGGGAGAGGACATAGCCACGGTACAGCGCCACCCATTTATGTTTTCTGTACGTGTGTATTTCTGTTTATCGGTGAGAGTGGATCTGTCTTCAGGTTTTTGCCAGGGATAATTCTTTAATTCCTGTGGGATATTTAACGTGAGTTGACCGCTCTGCACACCTCGGTTTATCGTCTAAGCCAAAATACGGATTGATTTTGGATGGATTGATAATTTTGCAAACTGTCTCGTGAATAACTTTACATTTTAAACAACTTAATACGGGTGGTGTGACGATCTGTCAATTGTGTTCTAAACATCCACATGCCAACATATTTAACCGGGTGGACTTTCAGTGTGTGATGTGAGGTGTAAAGGGACCACAGGTTCAACAACATAAACGGGTGTATTACAAATACCTGGGGTGACGTGGGTAGAAGTGAACATTTCATAACGTGAAACAGGTGGGTGAACAAGTCTGTGAAGTGAGACGTGAGTAAATGAAAAGCTTTCTCTGTTTAAATGGATGGATCTATGCTTTGTTATGATACATGTAAACATGTTACTATGTCTACCAGTTACACAGGTACACTTGCAACTTTTTAAAATCACTTTTTAATCATCATCACTCACATTTTATATGATTTTTTTTCAAATTGATTCAACACCTATGAAATCCCTAAAAAAAATAGTGCAAGGAATCGACATCACATCTGTCTCATTTTTTAAATTAATTTGATTAGCGAAAAAGGACTAACGCTTGTCAGAGAAGTTGTGGTTGGGGTGTTCCTGTTTTGCAGTAGTAGTAGTAGCAGTAGCAGTAGTAGTAGTAGTAGTAGTAGTACTAGCAGCAGCAGCAGTAGTAGTAGTAGCAGCAGCAGCAGTAGTAGTAGTAGTAGTAGCAGCAGCAGCAGAAGCAGTAGTAGCAGCAGCAGTAGCAGTAGTAGTAGTAGGAGGAGGAGGAGCAGTAGTAGTAGTAGTAGTAGTAGTAGTGCAGCAGTGGCAGCAGCAGCAACAGTAGTAGTAGTAACAGCAGCAGTAGCAGTAGTAGTAGTAGCAGCAGATGCAGCAGCAGCAGTAGTAGTAGTAGTGGTAGTAGCCGTAGTAATAGTAGTAGTAGTAGTAGCAGCAGCAGCAGCAGTAGTAGTAGTAGTAGCAGCAGCAGCAGCAGTAGTAGTAGTAGTAGTAGTAGTAGCAGCAGCAGTAGTAGTAGTAGTAGCAGCAGCAGCAGCAGTAGTAGTAGTAGTAGCAGTAGCAGTAGTAGTAGTAGTAGCAGCAGCAGCAGCAGCAGCAGCAGCAGTAGTAGTAGTAGTAGTAGCAGTGGCAGCAGCAGTAGTAGTAGTAGTAGTACCAGTGGCAGTGGCAGCAGCAGCAACAGCAGCAGCAACAGCAGTGGTAGTAGTAGTAGTAGTAGTAGTAGTAGTAGTAGCAGCAGCAGCAGCAGCAGCAGTAGTAGTAGTAGTAGTAGTAGTAGTAGTAGCTGCAGTGGCAGCAGCAGCAGCAGCAGTAGTAGTAGTAGTAGTAGCAGCAGCAGCAGCCACCACGGCAGTAGTAGTAGTAGTAGCTGCAGTGGCAGCAGCATCAGCAGCAGTAGTAGTAGTAGCAGCAGCAGCAGCAGCCACCACGGCAGTAGTAGTAGTAGTAGTAGTAGTAGTAGTAGTAGTAGTTGTTGTACAAACCACCTATGTATAGTGCTACTCTTGAAACTATTTGCACCACTGCTGTGCATTACACCCAGTCAGACTGCTCAGTGTAGCACGGAGAACACACAAACTACCATGTCGCTAGGTGTTCTTTTCTCAATGTTTTGACAATAAACAAAGCTTTGGTCCTGTGTTTGATTAGCTGAACCAGCCAACTGTATTTTGTTGGTCGCGCCACATCGACGAAACAACATAACAGTAATGTGTTGCTGTGTTCTCCTAATTTTTGTATTTTGTTGTTTGATATTAGCTCTTTGTTGTCTTACGTTTACGCTTAACAAAGACTACTTGAGGGAAATTATGTGCCTGTCTTGTCTTGTTATATCATGTACACGTTCTGATTCTGTTTTTATGTTGTTGTTGTTTTTTTCTGGTCCCTGTTTGCAGTCACACTTGTTTTGGATTTCTCAATAAACATACAAAGGCAGCCTCGGAATTTGATAACCAAGGGACAGAGAAACTGTGGAAAAACCTGAAAGTGCAAAATAGTAAGGAGCCTACCCCAGTAACGCAAAATCAGCAAGGAGGAGAAGAAGCATACAGGAAAAAATAAACCCTAGATTGCTTCCTGCAACACCAGAGATTGTTTAATGACAAGCCACCAATACTGGATGACGCAAAGAAACTAGTTAATTAACCCTTTGACTCCCACATCCAGCCCACCAGCTTCCTGCATTGCCAACCATGCTAGCTAAGTAAAATCTTAACCCTTTAATTCCCTCACCCTATCCACCAGCTTCCTGCAGGAGCTGATGAATGTGGTAAAGGAATCATAGAGTTAAGTTACTTTGCAGTTGATGGACAGGGTGCGGGAGTCAAAGGGTTTAGAAAGCCTTAACCAAATCATTACCTGGACTTAGAGGATATTCTATAGAAAGCCTTAACCAAATTATTACCTGGGTCTAGAGGATATTCTATAGAAAGCCTTAACCAAATTATTACCTGGGTCTAGAGGATATTCTATAGAAAGCCTTAACCAAATCATTACCTGGGCCTAGAGGATATTCTATCTGCTGAATAAGTAAAGTCTCAATGTCCTTTACTGGCTCCACATACTGATACGATCAGATTGGAAGAACTTGAAAATCAGCAACTATTAGAAGATAGCTGATGCAGTTCACCTGTTCACTTGTCGGCGACATCATTCTTGATGATAGCCTCTGATGCATGCCCCATCAGCTGTATCCTACCCCTTCTGTCTACAGTCCTGTAGATTTCATCTTTCAGCAACTTCATCTACTTGGCTATGTTCTCTTCATATGAAGTCAGTGGTTTTCTTTGTCGTCTCTTGCCCTCCATTTTGCCCTGGGTCACAGCCTTCATTACATGGCAGCTCTGATGTTTCATAGCATTTCAAAAGTATTTCTTTTTCCTTTTCCTAACCAGGTCTAAAAGTACACATTCCGAAAGAACAGAATTCGAGTGACATCAAAATGTTCAGATCAACATCACTTTTTAACGTGGAGGAAAAGTCTTCTCTGTCATGGTAGCAAGGCAAATACTCCTCCGCTATTGTCCCTTCTTCTATGTGCCTCCCTCTGTAGACACGTACACACACACACACACACACACACACACACATAGACACACACACAACATAGACACACACACACATAGACACACACACACATACACACACACATAGACACACACACATAGACACACACACACACACACACATACACACACACATAGACACACATACATACACTCATAGACTCACCCACACACAGATACACACACATAGACACACACACATACACACACACATAGACACACACACATAGACACACATACACACACACACATAGAAAAAAACACACACACACATAGACACACACATAGACACACACACATACACACACACATAGACAAACACACACACACATACATACACACACAGACACACACATACACACACACGTACACACACACACATACACACACACATTATTATTATTATTATTATGAACATTTAGTACGCCTAATCAAATTAATGCCCTAGGCGTTTACAATGGCAAAACATATAACCAGAATCACAAGCACACACACCCACAGAAGCACCCACACACACACAAACACACACACACACACACAAACACACACACAGCATGACATGCAAATACAATGACACATTGACACTAAGACACTATAATGTCACCATTACATTACATGGGGGGAAGGGGGCAGAGATTACCAGTTTTGGGAAACAGGTAAGTTTTGAGGGAGCGTTTGAATGTGGACAGAGAGGGTGAGTATCTAAGAGAGCGAGGTAACTGATTCCAGATGGTTGAAGCTTGATAGGAAAAAGAACGCTGCCCAAACCTTTTAGTGCGGACTATGGGGATACTATAGAGACGGGTATCAGATGAGGACCGCAAAGCTCGAGATGGCGTGTAGAGATGTAACAGATGGGTGAGATACTCAGGACAGGAAGACTCAATAGATTTGAAGCAGAGGCAGGCAATCTTGTAGGATATTCTTTGCTGAACAGGGAGCCAGTGGAGAGAACAGAGCAATGGCGTAACATGGTTAAATTTTGAAGAGCGGAAGATGAGACGGGCAGCATGATTTTGAACTTTCTGAAGTTTGTTAATGAGATGAGAGGGGGAACCAGAAAAAAGAGCATTACAGTAATCGAGACGGGATAGAACAAATGCACAGACAAGAGCCTTTGTCGTGTCTTCTGAGAGGAGGTGGCGGATAGAAGCAATTCGGCGGAGTTCAAGAAAACAAGTCCGACAGACGTTGCTCACATGCTGGCGGAAGGACAGGGTTTGATCAAGAGTTACACCAAGGTTACGGGCAAAATGGGAGAGAGGGATAGATGAGTCAACAAGTGTGACAGAGGTTGGAAGAGAGGGGTGATTTTGGAGTTTGGGTGGGGTGATCAAGATCAATTCGGATTTCTCTTCATTTAATTTCAGTTTGTTTTCAGTCATCCAATCCTTCAGGTCAGCTACACAAGATTGGGTTTTCTGGATCATGATGGGAAGGTCAGGGAGAGGCCCAGAGACATACAGCTGATTGTCATCCGAGAAAGATACACACAGACACACATAGACATACACACACACATAGACAAACACACAAACATACACATAGACACACACACAGACACACACACACACATACACACACACATAGACAAACACACACACATACACACACACTAAAACACATACAAACACACACACACACACACATAGACAAACACACATAAACACACACACAGACACACACACAGACACACACATACATACACATACACACATAGACACACACACACACACACACATAGACATACATGAGTTTTGAGAGCGGACTTGAAGGAGAAAAAAGTAGGTTGCTGACGGGCTGAGAGAGGAAGTTTGTTCCAGGAGAGCGGACCAGAAACAGAGAAGGCTCGTGGACTATCGGTATTGAGCTTAGTGCGTGGAAAGCGAAAAGTCAGAGGATCGGAGGCAGAGCGGAGGGTACGTGAGGGAAGATAGATCTCAAGTAGGCTTGACATGTAATCGGGGGCTGCGTTATTGAGGCTTTTGTAGCACATGGTGTCTACTTTGTACTGTATGTGCTTTGATACAGGGAGCCAGTGAAGTTGTGCCAGGAGAGGAGATATGTGGTCAGCTTTTTTCTTTTTTAGTACAAGGCGTGCAGCATTGTTTTGAATGCGCTGTAGGATGTGAATGGTGGAGGCAGGAAGACCAGACAGGAGTGAATTGCAACAGTCAATGCGAGACATTATGAAGGAGGGAACGAGTTTTGCAGTTGTTTCGACAGAGAGATACTTCCTGATCAGGCTTATACGATGGAGGTGATAGTAGCAAGATCTGGCAGTTTGAGAAACAAAGTTGTTCATGGAGAGGGTAGAGTCAATGCAGACACCAAGGTTTTTAGCTGAATCAGAAATTGGGACTGATGTGTTACATAATGGGAGAGAAAGAGGAGGCAGCTGAGAAAGTTTCTGACGGGCGCCAATGAGGATAGCTTCTGTCTTATAGTCATTAAGCTGAAGTTTATTGTATGTCATCCAGTTCTTAATGTCCGAGTAACACTCAGTGGTGGGAGTCAAGAGGCGCTGTATATTGTCAGGTGAGTCACTGTCTTGAAGTTGGGTGTCATCAGCATAGAAGTGGTGTTTTATAGAGTGGGAGTTGATGATGGTGGACAGGGGGGAGGTGTAAAGAGTGAAAAGAACAGGGCCAAGGATAGATCCTTGTGGAACACCACAGGTCAGGTATGCAGGTTGAAAGTAAGTGCCATTGATGAGAACAGTTTGTTTTCTGTTTGATAGATATGAAGTGAACCAGGAGAGAGCAATGTCAGAGATGCCAAAAGTATGATGAAGTCTAGAAAGGAGAATACCATGATGAATGGTATCAAAGGCTGCAGACAGATCAAGGAGTGTGAGGAGAGAGACTTTGCCAGTATCAGTTGCAAGGAGGAGATTGTTGAGAATGTGTAGTAGGGCAGTTTCAGTGCTATGGTACTGGCGGTAGGCTGATTGGAAAGGATTGAGGAGATTGTTGGCAGACAGGTGAGAGTTCAGTTGGTTGAGGACAACTTTTTCAAGCAGTTTTGACAAGAAAGAGAGATTAGAGATAGGCCGATAATTTTTCAGTTCATTTGGGTCTAAATTGTGTTTCTTGAGGAGAGGGTGAACAATAGCAGACTTGAAAGAATCTGGGACAGTTCCAGTTTGAAGAGAAGTGTTGATGATGTCAGTGATGAATGGGAGGAGAGTAGGGAGACAGTCAGAGTAGAGAGAACCTGGAAGAGGATCCAGTTCGCAGGTTTTGAACGACATGGATCTGATTGTGTTGAGAATGTCTTCTTGTGAGACTGGGGTAAAAGTCGGTGCCGCCTTCGTCGCCACCTCGGCCACCACCATATGACTGTGATAAACTAAAATTATGCCTTTTTAACGCTCAGTCAACATGCAAGGATGGCAAAGCCGAAGTCATTGCTGACTTTATCGCAGATGAGCATGTTGACATTGATTTTATCACAGAGACATGGCTTAACCCCCTTGGTCATGCTAGCCTCACTCCGAGTGGTTACAGGCTTGCTTCTTTCCATCGCTCATCCCGAGGTGGCGGTATCGCCATCCTCTACAACGACTCACTCCATTCCCGCCTGTCTTTCTCACAGTCTCTGCCTTTCTCCCATCCTTCTTTCGAGCATGTTGAAGTATCCTTCCAATCCACCCCTCACCCCATCACCTTCTCCTGTGTCTATCGACCTCCACCTAGCTCTGCCAACAAACTCACCACATCCACGTTTCTCTCTGACTTTGACCAACTGCTTGACCACTACTGCCTCTTACCTGGAAATCTCATCATTCTAGGTGACATCAATGTCCACTATGACAACACTCACCGTTATGACACAAGACATATCATCAACTCTCTGTCCAATCACAACATGACTCAACACATTTCTGAACCAGCCCATCAAAAAGGTCACATTCTTGACTGGATCATTTCTCGTGATCACCAAAATTCCGCTACTGACAACTGCTTAGTTCTTTCTACCTGTCTAACTTCAGCCCTTCCATCTGACCACTCTGCAATTCTCTGTTCTCTTGACATTTCTCCTCCTTCCCGTACCACGCGCACAATGACTCGACGCAATCTCAAATCTATCGACCTCTCCACATTTTCATCTGATGCCTCCCATCTCCTTTCTGAAAAGTCACATAACCTTGCCGATGAATTCTATACTACTCTCCACCATCTTCTGGACACTCATGCTCCAGCCACAACCCGTCTTTTACCTGACCACCCCCCTACCCCCTGGCTCACTCATGAGATTGCCTGTGCAAAACGTGCCCGCCGCAGAGCAGAGAGCCGCTGGCGCAAATCCAAACTCACTGTACACAGGCAACTTTTCCAAACCTATAAAACAAAAGTATCCACCCTCATTGCATCAGCAAAAACAAGCTATTTCCAAACCAAAATCCTGAATGCCTCTTCTTCAAAAGAACTCTTTACAACCATGAATCATCTCCTTGGCACACGAAAAGATTTACCTCTCCCAACAAAACATACAAATGAAGAACTCCCATCTGTATTCTCCAAGTATTTCACCACCAAAATACAAACTCTTCGTGACAGGTTTGACAGGACACCCTGTCAACCATGCCCACCTGACCATTCCTTCTCTGGCACACCTCTTACTACTTTTACCCCAGTCTCACAAGAAGAAATTCTCAACACAATCAGATCCATGTCGTTCAAAACCTGCGAACTGGATCCTCTTCCAGGTTCTCTCTACTCTGACTGTCTCCCTACTCTCCTCCCATTCATCACTGACATCATCAACACTTCTCTTCAAACTGGAACTGTCCCAGATTCTTTCAAGTCTGCTATTGTTCACCCTCTCCTCAAGAAACACAATTTAGACCCAAATGAACTGAAAAATTACCGGCCTATCTCTAATCTCTCTTTCTTGTCAAAACTCCTTGAAAAAGTCGTCCTCAACCAGCTGAACTCTCACCTGTCTGCCAACAATCTCCTCAATCCTTTCCAATCAGCCTACCGCCAGTGCCATAGCACTGAAACTGCCCTACTACACATTCTCAACAATCTCCTCCTTGCAACTGATGCTGGCAAAGTCTCTCTCCTCACACTCCTTGATCTGTCTGCAGCCTTTGATACCATTCATCATGGTATTCTCCTTTCTAGACTTCATCATACTTTTGGCATCTCTGACATTGCTCTCTCCTGGTTCACTTCATATCTATCAAACAGAAAACAAACCGTTCTCATCAATGGCACTTACTCTCAACCTGCATACCTGACCTGTGGTGTTCCACAAGGATCTGTCCTTGGCCCTGTTCTTTTCACTCATTACACGTCCCCCCTGTCCACCATCATCAACTCCCACTCTATAAAACACCACTTCTATGCTGATGACACCCAACTTCAAGACAGTGACTCACCTGATAATATACAGCGCCTGTTGACTCGCACCACTGAGTGTTACTCGGACATTAAGAACTGGATGACGTTCAACAAACTTCAGCGTAATGACGACAAGACAGAAGCTATCCTCATTGGCGCCCGTCAGAAACTTTCTCAGCTGCCTCCTCTTTCTCTCCCATTATGTAACACATCAGTCCCAATTTCTGATTAGCTAAAAACTTTGGTGTCTGCATTGACTCTACCCTCTCCATGAACAACTTTGTTTCTCAAACTGCCAGATCTTGCTACTATCACCTCCATCGTATAAGCCTGATCAGGAAGTATCTCTCTGTCGAAACAACTGCAAAACTCGTTCTCTCCTTCATAATGTCTCGCATTGACTATTGCAATTCACTCCTGTCTGGTCTTCCTGCCTCCACCATTCACATCCTACAGCGCATTCAAAGCAATGCTGTACGCCTTGTACTAAAAAAGAAAAAAGCTGACCACATATCTCCTCTCCTGGCACAACTTCACTG
>JAPXFY010000156.1:60000-75000 GCA_030674185.1 Monoplex corrugatus | reverse complement strand
GGCTGCCAAGAGACGGCCACTCACAGGTGCGATCCCACTACTGCGTGACACGGAGCCTTTTGCCTGCTCTGATGTCCAGCCTGGGCCAGTACGACTCTCCTTAGACAACCTGGGCCCCCGGGGCTGCCCCCAGTGGTCCATATTGATGCCGGGCTTAGTGCGGACACCCGATCGACATGGCACCGCCTGCTGGCAGGTTCCCCCGCCCTCAAGCCGTTCCCATCTCAAGCCTCCAAGTAGCTGGATTACAGGAGCACGCCACAACTCCCGGCGAGATGGTCTTGAAAATTTATTACTATCAACCTATACGGTTTTGTTTACAAAATTTTTCTAAATATTTGTTGAGGGTGCTGGTTATATGTCGTGTTTCCAAACAAAAAAAGAAATGAATCACGTCCAAACAAGTGTAACAATAAAAACTATTGTTCTTTGCCTTAATTTACGACCACATTTTGATACTGTGCTGCAGCCTCGTTATGGAGATAAAGTAGGTCTTTACAAAATAAACCACAAAATAAGGTGTGTGTGTGTTTTGTCTCAGCAAAGCAGGAAAATGAGGCTATCAATGTCAAAATCCAGTTTTCGTTTCTTGTTGTTGCTGTTGTTGCCATTTTTACTTTTTTCCCTTATAAAGCAATTTTCATCTGAAAGAAACAGAAGATGAAAATGAAAATTATATTCTTTGTAGATATGTGTATTTTCTGATGCTGCATTTCATCTTGTTTCAGTAGGTTCGTTGTTCATTTTCCATAGAGCCTTCAAGGCTTCAAGGTGGCAACATTGCTTTGGGTAGAGCGCATATAGAGTTGTATACCTGCGATTAATCCATCGAGAACAAATTCCGTAGTCCGAAGCTCTATTTTAAGGTAGCCATTAAATCTTTCAAGGCAACCGCTATTAAGATTGTAGAGACACGTTAGGTCAGCAGCCCGGTTAGCTCAGTCGGTAGAGCATGGGACTCTTAATCCCAGGGTCGTGGGTTCGAGCCCCACATTGGGCGTAGTTTTTTTTGTTTTTTTTGTTTTTACTTTTCTCTTTTTTAAAATTTATTTTTCATATATTATTTATTTCATTTGTGTCTTTGTCATTATTTTATGTATTTTTTTCTAAGCGTGTAGCTAGCTTGGAAGGTCTTTAGTTAGACCCTGCCATACAACTGCAGATGGGTACAAGGTGGTGAGTTTTCCAATTTTCCAGTTCAGTATAATATGTGTAGACCCACTAATGCTTGAATGAATAAATGGATAAATGAATAATCAATAAACAAATAAATAAATGAATAAATAAACAAATAAATAAATAAATAGATAAACATTGTTCCCAGACAAAAAAAAAATCATTGTGGGATTCTTTTCCTTGATCAGTTCCTACCCAGACTTGAATGTGTTATGGGCTCAGTGGGAAAACTGGGACCACACAATCCAGTCTCATCGACTTGATAGATGATTCATTAAGAATGGTGCTCAAATGTCCTGACAAACACCACAGTTGTCTGTATACTATACTTCAGGCCTGGTTGACACCAGCATAAATCATGATAGTGGGTGTGGAGTACAGTCTCTGTCACGCTGCCTCAGTCCTGGATGGAAATCAATAGCATCATGATCAATCTTGGCCATGATTATGATGAAATCATCGATCATCATACAGCCTAGCATTGCGATAATTGTCAGATCCTGTGGCTTTTCGTGTCCTGATTTCGTGGTGACCTCAGTTTTGGTTTCCTTTTTCGTTTTCAGCCCCGAGGTGATATGGAGTTGGGGTCTGTGTTGTCCATGGTTCATCAGGACTGTTGTTGGAGGGTCATGGTTGTCGTCTCCTTACAGCCTGTCGTTCTCTTGGCCTGGTTCTGCGACTTAGAGATTGTTGTCGTTAGTAGTCAACGTCCTTAGTAAATTAGATATAGATCAGAACAGGCACTGATGAGCGCCACTAAGACTGCGCAGAGATTGTGACAAAAAACAAAAGAAAAAACAAACAAACAAACAAACAAAACACAACACATCAAAACAAAACAAAACAAACAAAAGCAACAACAACAACAACAACGACAAAAACAACAACAGCAACAGCAAAACACCTTCTCCCCACCGAAAGTATTCAACTGCCAATGTCCTTATTAAGCTGGATCAGAACAGATCTTCTTGAACTCCACGGAAGTAGCCAGTAAGGTCTTCGCTGGTGGGTGGCTCCATGGCGGTTTGACATATCTGGCTCCCATGGACACTTCGTCTCCAACTGAATTAACAGTGTGATGAAGAGTGTGGAATCAACAACACTAAAGCAACGCAAAAGACAAGAATCCCCCATCCCACTCCCAAACTACTACTACTACTACTACTGCTAGTACTACTACTACTACTGCTGGTGCTGGTGCTGCTACTGCTACTATTACTACTACGACTACTACTTCTGCTGCTGCTGCTGGTATTGCTACTGCTACTACTATTACTGCTACTACTACTACTACTATTGAAGCAGCTCCACCGGCTCCCTGTGGAAGAATATAAACTAGCTTCTCTGGCTGATCAGCATTTTGATGATACCTTGCCTAACTACCCCTCTTGTGTACTTAAAACATATACATGCATGAGCACAGTCTCTGGTCAAGCAACCAGAAGCTTCTGGCAAAATCAAAATCAAAATATAAAACCATAGGACACCGAGCCTTCCGTTGCCAGGCCCCACTTGTCTGGAACGATCTGCCTTTTCTCTCTCCGCTGTTCATCATCTTTCTCTTCTTTCAAGGCTGGCATCAAAACTCATCTTTTTGATAAATACTACCAGTAATGAAATATGATTTTTGATTTTTCTGGTTCAGTAATGTATATATTAGTACTTGCTTGCAACAGATGTGCAAGTGTGTGTGTTGGGGGTGAGGGACTAGGAGTGGGAGTTAGTATAATTGACCACTAGGCATAGGGCTGATAGGGAAAAACGAACTAAATAATGTAAAGCGCAGTGAGTCTTTACCTATGTGTAGGAGAATAGCGCTACATAAAAGTGATTTATCGTTATTATTATTATTACTATTATTATTACTATTATTATATTACTATTATTAGTATTTTTATTATCATTATTATTAGTATTTTATCATTATTATCATTATTATTATTATTATTATTATTATATTATTGTTTTCATTATTATTGTTATTGTTATTATTGTTATTATTACTACTACTAATACTACTGCGTGGACAGTCAACAAACAAAGCCAGAACAAGATTGAGGCAGCCGAGATGTGGTTTCTAAGAAGAATGTTGAGGGTTCCATTGACAGCAAAGAAAACAAACGAGACAATCTTGATGGAGGCAGACACAAGTAGATCACTCATAAGGAAGACTAGAAAAGACAGGCAACATTTATAGGCCATTTTATGAGGAAGGGGATTTGGAGCACCTGGTCACAACGGGAAAGCTGGAGGGAAAGAGAGCACCGGTAGACCAGGGAGAAAATGCTGGACGGACTTGCAGAGTGGCTGGGGACGAGGAGGGTGGGGGAGATGCTAGGGGCAACGAGAGATAGAGGCAGATGGAAGTCTATGATCGCCAACGCCATGCAGCAGGGCACCTGATGATGATGATGAATACTACTGCTACTGTTGCTACTACTACTACTACTGCTTCTACTAGATTACAACTTGCTTCGTCAGATTGAGAATGAATACGAAAGAACTACCTCGCAAACAAGATTTAAAAAATTGAAAACGAAAAACAGAGTGAAAAGTAATAAATAGTTTAAAAAAAGAAAAAAAAAGAAAAGAAAAGAAAAAAGAAAAGAAAAGAAAAGAAAAGAAAAGAAAAAAGAAAAGAAAAAAAAAGAAAAGAAAACCACTTTCATCATTGTCAACAACAAACCAACAACAACAAAAATTCGTCCCTGGGTGGGCTCGAACCACCAACCTTTCGGTTAACAGCCGAACGCGCTAACCGATTGCGCCACAGAGACGACGGACAGAATATTGACTGTAATCCAATAATAATCAATCGTGCATTCAAATCATTTGTGAATTGTTGATTCGTGAATCTCAGTTCGCTTCATCCAGGCCATATCTTTTTGTGACACGTGGAATGTGAAACTTGAAAACACAATTTTGCGTTGGGATAGTAGCATAAGGTCCCACTGGATCTGTGACAAAATTCATTTCCTGCTCGATGCTTTTTTTTCACACTGTATGGTTGGTACTTTCGATAGAGTCGTGAACTCAAGATCTGATATCTCGAGTTCAATCCCAGCCCACAACATTAAAATCTCACCTGTTCACTGCCCGTCTTTATGCCTCCATCATTCTGGTGATGTCAGCCTTGTGTTTCTTAGGTCACTTTCTCAAATTTAAAGACTATTCCAGCGCATCATAGAGTTTTGCGCAGGCTCAGAAAGTCTGCAAAATGTTGCTGGCATATTTGGGTGGAGCGCGTATGGGATTGTCCGAGTGTGATGAATCCTTCTTGAACAAACCCCAAAAGGACCTGTCTGACAGCTATGTACAAGTTCAACAAAGTTAGCTGTAAGTTAAACACAGCACAAAACATCATAGGCCTACCAGTTTCGAGTCTGACATCAGAAGTATGTTGTAGAGAAATTGATCGCATTTGGATAATTCAATATAATATGCAACAAACTCAATTCCGCCAGATTTTTTGCTTATTCATTTAGTTATTTATCGATCTATTTATTTATTTATTTATTGAATGATTTATTGATTTATTTATCATTTATTTTTTAATTAAATAATGAATGAATGAATGAATGAATTAATTTATTTATCTATCTATTTATCTCCTTATTCATTCATTTATTCGTGTATTCATTTGTTTGTTTGTATATATTTCGGGTGTGATGTGTGTTGAGGTAGTGCTTATCATCTTTCATTCTGAAACTGACTCTGCAAATAGGAATCTAGCATGGTAGAAGTAGTAGTAGTAGTTGTATAATAGTGGCAATAATAATGTAGTAGTAGTAGTAGTATAATAGTATAGTAGTATAGTATAGTAGTAGTAGTAGTCATAGTAGCAGCAGTAGCAGTAGCAGCAGTAGTAGCAGTAGTAGTAGTAGTAGTATTAAATTTGAATAGATAAGATTGTAATTAAAAAAACGACACTGAAAAATGAATACACTGAAACTAGATTAGTTCTAACTTCATATTTTTAAGTAAATAGAAAAGAAAAAAAAAGAAAAGGAAAAAAAAAGAAAAAAAAAGAGATGTGGTCCAACTGTATCGGACAGGCTGCCAAGAGACGGCCACTCACAGGTGTGATCCCACTACTGCGTAACACGGAGCCTTTTGCCTGCTCTGATGTCCAGCCTGGGCCAGTACGGCTCTCCTTAGACAACTTGGGCCCCCGGGGCTCCCCCCAGTGGTCCATATTGATGCCGGGCTTAGTGCGGACACCCGATCGACATGGCATCGCCTGTTGGCAGGATCCCCCGCCCTCAAGCCGTTCCCATCTCAAGCCTCCAAGTAGCTGGATCCCCCGCCCTCAAGCCGTTCCCATCTCAAGCCTCCAAGTAGCTGGATCCCCGCCCTCAAGCCGTTCCCATCTCAAGCCTCCAAGAGCACGCCACAACTCCCAGCGACATAGACATGAAAGTTTATCGTTATCAACCTAAGAGTTTTTGTTCACAAAATGTTTCTAAATGTTTGTTGAGGGTGCTGGTTATATGTCGTGTTTTCAAACAAAAAAGAAATGAATCACGTCGAAACAAGTGTAACAATAAAAACTATTGTTCTTTGTCTTAATTTGCAACCTCATATTTATACTGTGCTGCAGCCTCGTTATGGACATAAAGTAGGTCTTTACAAAAGAACCACAAAATAAGGTGTGTGTGTGTTTGTTGCAGTGAAGCAGGAAAAACAGGCTATCAATGTCAAAATCCAGTTTTCCTTTCTTATCTTTCCTGTTGTTAACATTTTTACTTTTTTTTCTTATAAAACAATTTCACATGAAAGAAACAGAAGATAAAAACTATATTCTCTGTAGATGTGTGTATTTTCTGATGCTGCATTTCATTTTGTTTTCAGTAGGCTCGTTGTTCATTTTCCATAGAGCCTTGACTTCAAGGTGGCAACATAGCTTTTGGGTTGAGCGCATATGGAGTTGCCTGATTGCAATTAATCCATCGTGAACAAAGTCCGTAGTCCGAAGCTGTATTTCAAGGTAGCCGTTGAATCTTACAAGGCAACCTCTATTAGGATTGTATAGATGTGTTATGTCAGCAGCCCGGTTAGCTCAGTCGGTAGAGCATGGGACTCTTAATCCCAGGGTCGTGAGTTCGAGCCCCACATTGGGCGTTTTTTAAATTTTTTATTGTTGTTACTTTTTTTTTCTTTTTCTCTTCTTTCTCAAATTTATTCTGCATGCATTATTTATTTCATTTGTGTCTGTCATTTTTGATTCATTTATATTTTGTCAGCGTGTAGCCTGGTTGGAAGGTCTTCAGTTAGACCTTGCTGGATAACAGCAGGTGAGTAAAGGGTGGGGATTTTTTCCCATCCTCCAGGTTAACATGATACATGCAGTCCTGCTAGTGCTCCAAGACTCGTTGTGGGAATATACATACAAAATAACAAAAACACACGTTGTCATATCAACGTTGAATGGTTTCCAAAAATATAAAAATATCCAGTATACACAAAGTGAAAATAATGTGTGTGTGTGTGTGTGTGTGTGTGTGTGTGTGTGTGTGTGTGTGTGTGTGTGTGTGTGTGTATGTGTCTGTGTGTGTCTGTGTGTGTCTGTGTGTCTGTCTGTCTCTCTCTCTCTCCTCTCTCTCTCTCTCTCTCCCCTCTCTCTCTCTTGTGGGCCTCTGTACCTCAATTGTTTGAGTGTCAGGTCACGTGTCAGTGGCTGTGAGTTCGAACGATGAGGGTATGCTACGATGATATTGAATTGACGTTGTATCTTTTACCGTGTTTTGCATTATTTGATAATAATGTATTATCTTTTTTGATGTTGTGTCATACTTTTGTCATGTTGTGTCATGCTTTGTCATGCTTTATAGTCATTTCAAAGAAAGAAAATTTGCACATGGAAGGAGAACGTCATTCTGTCATGAACTCCGAGTTTTGCTTTGGTTTGTTTTCTGTTCTATTCATTCCGACTTTTCATCGTTTGTGTGAAATGATGCATGTTGTTTTGCCCACACTGTGCAGGTGGTATGTTGCCACACAGTCTGCATACTCCGTTTTTGGTGGGCATGCATGCAAGGAGTTTTCATGTTTCTATCGCAAGAGGGATGCAGTTGGGGGTTGGGGGTGAGCATGAAAAATTGTTTCTGTACTTTGATGTATCGCAAGGAGGATGTGGTCTTGCCATCTATCAGGGAAAGAATTTAGTCTCTTTTTATCATAGGAGAATTTAGGGTCACTCTGTCTCCAACATCACATACAACCAGAAAGGAGAGTGACGAGAAGAAATGCACAAATACGCTGGACCTGATTCTCAAAGCAGTCCACACATAAATTGATAACTACAAAGCCTTTATTCAATTAAGCAAAAACGTAATTCACCATTCGTGCGTGCCATGAATCCTAATAGTCCTAAAACCCTAAGATGCACTACGAATCTTCACTAACTTACTTATCACTGAAATGCTGAGCACTTCCATAATTCCTACTCTATTCCCTCTCTCTCTGCTTCATGGAAAAGAAAACATACTACCTACTTCTATCCCTACCCTAACAAAAGTATAAGATGAAACGTGGTTACATACCTCTAAGATAGGTTGGAGACTTCTCTCGTTCACTGACTCAGTGGATCACTGGGTGCTGACTCAGTGCTGACTCTCCCACTCTAGTGACTCCTAACGACTGACTGCTAGCCTATATACAGTGCGATTCCCATTTACCGATCTTTGTCTCTGCTACAAACATTCCCAGCTGCCCTCCAGCTGTCGATATCAATAAAACTGGGCATTTCAAATTTGGGGAACTTGGCGATCCTGGCATAGCTGCCTTGGTCGTCATTCAACATTCCTATAATTTTCTTGGACAGTGATGGCGATATTGACATAGCTGCCATGGTCGTCATTCAACATTCCTATAATTTTCTTGGACATTGATGGCGATATTGACATAGCGGCCATGGTCGTCATTCAACATTCCTATAATTTTCTTGGACATTGATGGCGATCTTGACATAGTGGCCATGGTCGTCATTCAACAGTCCCGTAATTTGCTTGGGCATTGGTATTTGCTGAGAAATGTTGGTATTCTGGGTTATCTACCCTTTGTGCCCATTAAAGGTGGATAAGAACCATGTGAGAGTTAGATCCTGTTTGAATGGAAATTACTGAGTGACCAATTGAATTATGGATAGCGTGATCTGCAGTACACCCACCTCATTAACTCGTCTACCGAGACGGTCGGAATGCTTCTTCCCCCTAGAGGGGGGGGGGGGGGGGGGGGCTGTGATATTTCCATAAGGCAATCACTGACATAACCTTCGGGATATTTAACGCGCATTATTTGATACTTTGGAGGGTGGACTCACGAAAAGGATTTAAGCACTAACAGATCTGCTCACATGTTGCTTCGTGAGATTGGAAAAAATCTCCACACATGGGAAATTGGAAAAATCTCAACTACATGGGAGATAGATAAATTCTCCACAAATGCAGATGTGAAAAATCTCCACTCCATGGGAGAATGGAAAAATCTCCACTCCAGGGGAGATCGGAAAAATCTCCACTCCAGGGGAAATTGGAAAAATCTCCACTCCAGGGGAAATTGGAAAAATCTCCACTCCAGGGGAGATTGGAAAAATCTCCACTCCAGGGGAAATTGGAAAAATCTCCACTCCAGGGGAAATTGGAAAAATCTCCACTCCAGGGGAGATTGGAAAAATCTCCTCTACAGGGAAGATTGGACCATTCTGGACTACAGGGGAGATTGGAAAAATCTCCACAGATTACCTACCAGGTAGGTGGAAATGTCAAGGCTGAGTGAACCTGAAGGCTGAATTTGAACCATGACCTTCGTGATATACATTTGTATATCATGTGATCAAACCCAAAATCTACCCACTTGATTTCTGCACCTGTTGAATTAGGTTATACATTTTTTTGTATTTTGATGACTGATCGCACAGCAGTCAGATGTGACCACGCACATGCCAAATACAAACTTCACCAAAAGAGTTTCCAAAGAGGAGATGTGTATAAACTGTGAGCCTTAAGCTTGAGCCAGTTCCTTTACTATTACTTGTACTACTACTTTTATTACCACATTACCACTACAACAACAACTTTCTTCTTTCAAGGTGGGCGTCAAAACTCATCTTTTTGATGAATACTATCAGTAATAAAACATGATTTTTGATCTTTCTGGTTCAGTAATGTATATATTAGTACTTGCTTGCAACAGATATGCTAGTGTGTGTGTTGGTGGGGAGGGACAAGGAGTGGGAGCTAGTATAATTGACCACTAGGCATAGGGCTGATTGGGAAAAATGAACTAATTAATGTAAAGTGCAGTGAGTCTTTACCTATGTGTAGGAGAATAGCACTATATAAAAGTGATTTATCATTATTATTATAATTGCTATTATTATCATGATGATGATGATTATTACTGTTATTGCTATTATTATTATTATCATTATTATTATTGTTATTATTATTATAGTTACTACTACTACTACTACTACTGTTGCTACTACCACTACTACTTCTGACAGATTCGAACTTGCTTCGTCAGATTGAGAATGAAGATGAAAGCACTACCTCGCAAACGAGATTTAAAAATGTGAATACCAAAAACACAAGAGTGAAAAGTAATAGATAGTTTATTAATAAAAGGAGAAAAAAAAAAGAAAAGAAAAGAAAGGAAAAGAAAAGAAAAGAAAAGAAAAGAAAACAAAACAAAACAAAACCACCTTCATCATTGTCAACAACAAACCAAATAAAAAAAAAATCGTCCCTGGGTGGGCTCGAACCACCAACCTTTCGGTTAACGGCCGAACGCGCTAACCGATTGCGCCACAGAGACAACCGACAAAAGCTTGAGTGTAATCCAATAATAATCGATCATGGATTCAGATCCATCGTGAATCATTGATTCGTCAATCTCAGTTCGCTTTGTCCGGGGCCATATGTTTTGTGACACGTGGAATGTGAATCTTGAAAACACAATTTTGCGTTGGAATAGTAGCATAAGGTCCCAATGGATCTGTGACAAAATTCATCTCTCGTTCGATGCATGTATTTTTCAGGTGGGCATAGTTGGTTCTTTCGTCAGACCCGTGAACTCAACGTCTGATATCTTGAGTTCAATCCCAGCTCACAACATTAAAAAAACTGGCCTGTTCACTGCCCATCTTAACACCTCCATCATTCTGGTGATGTCAGCCTTGTGTTTCTTCGGTCACTTTCTCAAATTTCAAGACCTTTCCAGGGTATCATAGGGTTTTGCGCAGGCTCAGAAAGTCTGCAAAATGTTGCTGGCATATTTGGGTGGAGCGCGTATGGGATTGTCTGAGTGTGATGAATCCTTCTTGAACAAACCCCAAAAGGACCTGTCTGACAGCTATGTACAAGTTCAAGAAAGTTAGCTGTAAATTAAACACAGCACAAAACATCATAGGCCTACCAGTTTTGAGTCTGACATCAGAAGTATGTTGTAGAGAAATTGATCGCATTTGGATAATTCTATATAATATGCAACTAAGTGAATTCCGCCAGATTTTTTGCTTATTCATTTATTTATTTATCCACCTATTTATTTATTTATTTATTTTTTCATTTATTGAATGATTTATTGATTTATTTATCATTTATTTTTTAATTAAATAATGAATGAATGAATGAATGAATGAATGAATTAATCTATTTATCTACTTATTAATTCATTTATTCGTTTATTCATTTGTTTGTTTGTATATATTTCGGGTGTGATGTGTGTTGAGGTAGTGCTTATCATCTTTCATTCTGAAACTGACTCTGCAAATAGGAATCTAGCATGGTAGAAGTAGTAGTAGTAGTTGTAGTATAGTGGCAATAATGTAGTAGCAGTAGTAGTATAATAGTATAGTAGTATAGTATAGTAGTAGTAGTAGTAGTAGTCATAGTAGCAGCAGTAGCAGTAGCAGCAGCAGCAGTAGTAGCAGTAGTAGTAATAGTAGTAGTAGTAGTAGCAGCAGCAGCAGCTGAAAAAAGTAGTACTAGCAGCAGTAGTAGTAGTAGTAGTATTAGTATTAAAGGCGTTGGGTCAAGCCTAAAACCTTGGAGCATATTTACGTTCCATCATTGAAAACTCAAGCTCGACATGATGATGATAATTGAAAACTCGACATCATCATCATGTAATTCAAAAGGCACGGTGATCAAGTGAGTAAGCATTGAACTTGAGTTATAATAATATAATTAATAATAATTACAATATTTATATAGCGCAAAATCTTGATAAAACCAAATCAAAGCGCTGAGTTGTAAGGTCCTGGGTTCAATTTAGGTCTCACTGATACAGTCATGCAACAATGGCAACAAGAAGTACATTTGATAAAAAACAAAAAAGTTAAACAGATAGATAAGATTGTGAATAAAAAGAAAACATCAAGAAAAATTTAAATAGATAAGATTGTAATTAAAAAAAAAACGACACTGAAAAATGAATACACTGATACTAGATTAGTTCTAACTTCATATCTTTAAGTAAAAAGAAAAAAAAAAAAAAAAAAAAAAAAGAGATGTGGTCCAACTGTATCAGACAGGCTGCCAAGAGACGGCCACTCACAGGTGCGATCCCACTACTGCGTGACACGGAGCCTTTTGCCTGTTCTGATGTCCAGCCTGGGCCAGTACGGCTCTCCTTAGACAACCTGGGCCCCTGGGGCTCCCCCCAGTGGTCCATATTGATGCCGGGCTTAGTGCGGACACCCGATCGACATGGCACCGCCTGCTGGCAGGATCCCCCGCCCTCAAGCCGTTCCCATCTCAAGCCTCCAAGTAGCTGGATTACAGGAGCACGCCACAACTCCCGGCGAAAGGGTCATGAAAGTTTATCGTTATCAACTTAAGAGTTTTTGTTCACAAAATGTTTCTAAATATTTGTTGAGGGTGCTGGTTATTTGTCGTGTTTTCAAACAAAAAAGAAATGAATCACGTCGAAACAAGTGTAACAATAAAAACTATTGTTCTTAGTCTTAATTTACGATCTCATTTTGATACTGTGCTGCAGCCTCGTTATGGAGATAAAGTAGGTGTTTACAAAAGAACCACAAAATAAGGTGTGTGTGTGTTTGTGTCAGTGAAGCAGGAAAATGAGGCTATCAATGTCAAAATCCAGTTTTCGTCTCTTATCTTTGCTGTTGTTGCCATTTTTGCTTCCCCCCCCCCCACCCCTTATACAGTAATTTTCATATGAAAGAAACAGAAGATGAAAATTATATTCTTTTTAGATATGTGTATTTTCTGGTGCTGCATTTCATTTTGTTTTCCGTAGGCTCGTTGTTCATTTTCCATATAGCCTTGACTTCAAGGTGGCAACATTGCTTTGGGTAGAGCGCATACAGAGTTGTCTGATTGCGATTAATCCATCGTGAACAAATTTCGTAGTCCGAAGCTCAATTTCAAGATAGCCATTAAATTATACAAGGCAACCGCTATTAGGATTGTATAGATGTGTTAGGTCAGCAGCCCGGTTAGCTCAGTCGGTAGAGCATGGGACTCTTAATCCCAGGGTCGTGGGTTCGAGCCCCACATTGGGCGGTTTTTTTGTTACTTTTTTTTTCTTTTTCTCTTTTTTCTCAAATTTATTTCTGCATGCATTATTTATTTCATTTGTGTCTGTCATTTTTGATTCATTTATATTTTGTCAGCGTGTAGCCAGGTTGGAAGGTCTTCAGTTAGACATTGCTGGATAACAACAGGTGAGTGAAGGGTGGGGATTTTTCGCCATCTTCCAGGTTAACATGATATATGCAGTCCTGCTAGTGCTTCAACACTCGTTGTGGGAATATACATACAGATTAACAAAAACACACGTTATTATATCAACGTTGAATGGTTTCCAAAAATATAAAAATATCCAGTATACACAAAGTGAAAATAATGTGTGTGTGTGTGTGTCTGTGTGTGTGTGTGTGTGTGTGTGTGTGTGTGTGTGTGTGTGTCTGTCTGTCTCTATCTCTCTCTCTCCCCCCCTCTCTCTCTTGTGAGCCTCTGTACCTCAATAAATTGTTTGAGTGTCAGGTCACGTGTCAGTGGCTGTGAGTTCGAACGATGAGGGTATGCTACGATGATATTGAATTGACGTTGTATGTTTTACCGTGTTTTGCATTATTTGATAATAATGTATTATCTTTTTTGATGTTGTGTCATACTTTTGTCATGTTGTGTCATGTTGTGTCATGTTTTGTCATGCTTTATATTCATTTCAAAGAAAGAAAATTTGCACATGGAAGGAAAACATCATTCTGTCATGAACTCCGAGTTTTGCTTTGGTTTGTTTTCTGTTCTATTCATTCCGACTTTTCATCGTATGCGTGTACTGATGTATGTTGTTTTGCCCACACTGTGCAGGTGGTATGTTGCTGCACAGTCTGCATAC
Source organism: Monoplex corrugatus (assembly GCA_030674185.1). Lineage (NCBI taxonomy): Eukaryota > Metazoa > Mollusca > Gastropoda > Littorinimorpha > Ranellidae > Monoplex > Monoplex corrugatus. Next base: position 61,449 of record JAPXFY010000156.1, on the reverse strand, counting down.
TCCGTCTTCGGTGAACATGTATGCTGGGTGTTTTCATGTTTCCATAAGGCAATCACTGACATAACTTACAGGATCTTTAACGTGCATTATTAGATAGTCTAGTGCGTGGACTCACGAAAAGGATTGAAGCACTAACAGATCTGCTCACATGTTGCTTCGTGAGATTGGAAAAATCTCCACACATGGGAAATTGGAAAAATCTTAACTACATGGGAGATTAATAAAATCTCCACAAATGCGGATGTGAAAAATCTCCACTTCATGGGAGAATGGAAAAATCTCCACTCCATGGGAGATCGGAAAAATCTCCACTCGATGGGAAATCGGAAAAATCTCCACTCCAGGGGAGACTGGAACATTCTGGACTACAGGGGAGGTTGGAAATCTGATTGGAAAAATCTCCACTACAGGGGAGATTGGAAAAATCTTCACAGATTACCTACCAGGTGGAAATGTCAAGGCTGAGTGAACCTGAAGGCTGAATTTGAACCATGACCTTCGTGATATACATTTGTATATCATGTGATCAAACCCAAAACCTACCCACTGGATTACTGCACCTGTTGAATTAGGTTATACATTTTTTTTGTATTTTGATGACTGATCGTACAGCAGTCAGATGTGACCACGTACATGCCAAATACAATCTTCACCAAAAGAGTTTCCAAAGAGGAGATGTGTATAAACTGTGAGCCTTAAGCTTGAGCCAGTTCCTTTACTACTACTTGTACTACTACTTTTATTACCACATTACCACTACAACAACAACAACAACAACAACAACAACAACAACAACAACAACAACAACAACTACCACCACTACTACCACTACTACTACTACTACTATTACTACTACTATACTACTACTACTACTACTACTACCACTACTACTACTACTACTGCTAGATTCCAATTTGCAAAGTCAGATTGAGAATGAAAGAAATACCTCAAAAACTAGACCCAAAAAATTAAAAATTAAAAAAGGTATGAGAGTAAAAAATAATAAAAAGCTAAAAAAAAAACAATTCCAGGCAATGTGAAAATAAAAAAAAAAAAATTCCCCAAAATCTTTTTAAAAAAAATCGTCCCTGGGTGGGCTCGAACCACCAACCTTTCGGTTAACAGCCGAACGCGCTAACCGATTGCGCCACAGAGACAATGAAGAAAAAGCTGGTTGTAATCGATAACAATCAGTCATAGTTTCAGATCAACCGCGTATCGTGGATTCGTGGCCGGTACGTTTTGTTAGGGACCATATGTTTTGTGACACGTGAAATGTGAAACTTGGAAACACTGTGTTACCCAGGGATAGTAGCATCAGGTCCCACTGGATGTGTGGTGGGGTTCATTTCCTGGTTGATGAAAGTTTTTTCTTTTTTTTTTTCAGGCTAGATTGATGGTTCTTTCGATAGAGCCGTGACTTTGAAGTCTAATTTCTTGAGTTCAATT
>JAPXFY010000156.1:47500-52500 GCA_030674185.1 Monoplex corrugatus | reverse complement strand
AGTAGTAGTGGTAGTAGTAGTAGTAGTAGTAGTAGTAGTAGTAGTAGTAGTAGCAGTAGTAGTAGTAGCAGTAGTAATAGTAGTAGTAGTAGTAGTAGTAGTAAGAAGTTAGAAATAGTTATAGCAGTAGCAAGAGTAGTAGTAGTAGTAGTAGTAGTAAGAGCAGTAGGTTAATAGCAGAGGTAGTAAGAGTAGCAGCAGCAGGGTGCCTTAACCAAGTGGGTAAGCATCGTACTTCCAGTCGGTTGGTCCAATCTTTAATCTTGATATACAGTCATACAACAACAGGAAGAAGTACATTTGATGAAAAAAAAAAGAGTAGAATAAATACATAGATATGATAGTGTTTTAAAATAAGCACAACGCTCTGAGAAAGGCAGACAATAAAACGATACTATCTATAACTTCAGAAATTTAAAGTTAAAAGGATGTAAGTTTAAAAAAAAAAAGAAATGAAAAAAGAATCACGTACAAAAAAAAGATGTAACTAAAAAAAGAAAAAAAAAGAAAAAAAAAAGAGATGTGGTCCAACTGTATCAGACAGGCTGCCAAGAGACGGCCACTCACAGGTGTGATCCGTTTTGGGCTTTTATTTCTTTGTTTATCTAAGTTGTCCTTGCTCATATATGTACACTGATGTTCAACAAACTAAGAGTTTCTTTCGTGATAGAGAAAAGGAGACATTGTTTTAAAATAAATAGATAGATAAACAAACAAATAAAAAAAAAACGAATACACAAATAAATACACAAATAAATACATAAATAAATACATAAATAAAAATAGATGTATAAATGAATTAAAAAATGAATTAATGAATGTCAGTCTGAACGAGACTGTTGGGAATAATCAGACAAAGAGAGTGGAAGCCTTGGTTGTTTGTTTTTCTCGTTTTTCGTGACCATTTCTTTTACTATATTTGTTGCTATTATTTTGTTGATATTACTGCTGTTCTACTCCTCCTCCTCCTACTACTACTACTACTACCACCACCACCACTACCACCACCACTACTACTACTATTACTACCACTACTATTACTACGACTACTACAACTACTACTTCTTGTTCTTCTTCTTCTTCATCGTCATCTTCTACCTACACTCCTTATCATCATTGTCTTCTTCTTGTTCTTGTTCTTCTTGTTCTTGTTCTTCTTTTTCTTTGTCTTTTTGTTCTTCTGCTTCTTCTTCTTTTTGTTCTTCTTTTCCGTTTTCTTCTTCGAAATCATCATCATCATCATCATCATCATCATCATCATCATCATCATCATCATCATCATCATCATCATCATCATCATCATCATCATCATCATCATCATCATCATCATCATCATCATCTCATCATTCCTCTTCTTTTCCTTTTTTCCTTTCTTCTTCTTCATCTTGACGATTGAATATATTAGGACAGTGAGCGTAGAGTACAGCCTTGTGATACACCCTCAACCCAAAATGGTCATCTACAGTGTCATTCGCTGTCGTCTCCATTTTCATCATCATGTCACTGTGAACAACTGTAACACATGTTGTGGCCCTTCATGGCTCGCTTTTCTACAGGGTTTAGAGGGTGCAGTGTTCGATAGAAAGCAAAGGAAAGGGGCTGGAATTAAACAGCAGGAAGACTGAAGTCATGGTGATCAGTAAAAAACGTGAAATCCTCTCTTCCAAAATAACAGCAAGTGGCACAACCATGACACAGGTTGATAAATTCAAATATCTGGGAACGAGTATTTCATCAGACGGCCAACGGTGCAGGCTGAAAGTGAGAGGTGACAAGCACGCAGTCACTAGCCAACACACTAGACGCATCACATCTACCATTTGACATATTTATCTATCTAATGTAATCTAGTTTATTTTAGTTTTTATTTATTTGTTCATTTATTTACTATATTAAATTTCTTCGTCAAAATTAAGCATCACGACAGAAAGAAAGTAACAGAACTCAGTATTCATGAATGTTTTAATTTATACATTTATTCATGTTCCCATCGATTTGTCTGTTCATCTATTTTGTAAAAAAAGATTTCGATTTCCCTATTTAAGTTTGAGCACTATGTCTACCAATCTGTTTATCTTATTCTTTAATTATTGACCTAATTATTCAAATTCAAGCGACCTATATATTCATTTATTTACTTATTTATTCATTTATGTATCTGTTTGTGCATTTGTTTGCTTATGTGTTTACTTATTTTGTTATTGATAAGTTTATTTATTTATTTATTTCCTGAGTTACTTTCTAACTTTCGATTCAAGTTTGATCAGCATTTATTAATTTATTCATACATTTGTTTTATCTTGATTTTATTTCCCTATTCTGATTCTCTATTCAAATTAAACATTAACTATGTATTCATTCATGCGTTCGTTTTATTGTTTACTTATTTCCTAACAGAATTTATGAATTCCTTATTCAAACTTATGCTCTAAGAGAAGCAGGATGTCAACACAATCATGAACCGATGACACGTCAGCACTCAGTAATCCAGTCAGCTCCGACTTCACTTGTTTTTGAATGCAAGGGAGAAAACTCAATAATACATTCGTTCTAACAGCATTACACGAGAATGTGTTGTGGATGAACACACATTTTACACATTATTTGAAACGACGTAACGAAAAGAGGAGGAGGGAACTGAGAAAACAAGTCATGAGGGGAAATAACTGGCGAGGAAGGGAAAGAATAACCAGACCGTCATGCAAAACTAAGGGCCACAACTATTGCTTGGCGGGGCTTCCTTCTATGAGGAACTTCTGCTGCCCAGCTCTTTCCAGAGTTTCTTGCTATACACTATACCATTTAAAGTTTGATGTGTATTCCTTTCTCTCTCTTCTCTCTGTTCTCTCTACGTCTCTGTCTCTGTCTGCCTCTGTGTCTGTCTTTCTCTTTGTGTCTCTCTGTGTCTCTGTCTGTCTGTCTGTGACTCTCTCTCTCTCCCTCTCTCTTGAGGGCCTCTGTACCTCAGTTTCTTTTAGTGTCAGGCTCACATGCTAATGGTTGTGAGTTCGAACGATGAGGGTGTGCTACATTAAGACTGATTCTGTTACTGCCCATCTTAACATAAGTGTTGTTGAGGGGGTGTTGGTATAAGATCAGATAAGTCAGCATGACTGTCACTGTGGTGGTATTGGTATAAGATTGTGTACATGTAGGTCAGCATGATTGTCATGGTGGTGTCGATCTAAGATAAGATAAATCAGCTAAGTGTTATGGTGGTGTTGGTTATAAAATAGATGTCACACGATTGCTGTACTGGTGGTGTTGGTATAAGATTAGATGTCTTCCTTTCCCCACTTTCATGGGATGGTTATCACCTTCGGCCATAAAACCTGGGGCGGTTGCTGACGTTTAACTGAACTGCTTTCTCCGTCCTCCCACCCCTGTCTGTCTGTCTGTGTCTGTTGGTCTGTCTTTATGTCTGTCTATCTCTCTGTTTGTCTGTATGTTTGTCTGTCTGTCTATATATATGTCTGTCTGTCTCTCTGTATGTCTGTCTGTGGCTGTCTGTCTATCTGTCTGTCTGTCATTCTGTCTCTCTGTTTGTCTGTCTGTGTCTGTCTGTCTATCTGTCTGTCTGTCTGTGCGTCTGTCTGTCTCGCTGTATGTCTGTCTGTCCATCTGTCTATCTGTCTGTCTGTGTCTGTCTGTCTGTCTGTCTATCTGCCTGTCTATCTGTCTGTCTGTCTGTCTATCTGTCTGTCTATCTGTCTGTCTGTCTATCTGTCTGTCTGTCTCGCTGTCTGTCTGTCTGTGGCTGTCTGTCCATCTGTCTATCTGTCTGTCTGTTTCTGTCTGTCTGTTTGTCTGTCTGTCTGTCTATCTGTCTGTCTATCTGTCTGTCTATCTGTCTGTCTATCTCTATGTCTGTCTGTGTCTGTCTGTCTATCCGTCTGTCTTTCTGTCTGTCTCTCTGTATGTCTGTGTCTGTCTGTCTATCTGTCTGTCTGTCTGTCTGTCTATCTGTCTCTCTCTCTCTTTCTCGGTCTCGCTCTCCCCCTTTCCTGTTAACTTGATGATAACCGATGAACAAAAGAGAAATCGACACCATTGCCATGATGACGAAATCGATGAGAACGATGTGAATCATCCTGACTACAATCATGGAACTCGATACCATCGTGGTTTTCATCTTCATCACCAGCATCATCATACCACTGGAAAAAAGCTGTCCCAGCATCTGTGGTTATTAAGATGGCGTAGAAGATGGGCAGAAAAAAAATGTCAGTGCGGGGGGGGGGGGGGGGGGGGGGGTGCACAAGTAAATGCCTAATTGGTATTTTCATAAAAAAAATGAAATAAAAAATAAAAATTAAAAATAAATGACACACAGCCGCAACGATGATGATGATGATGCGACTACAACTACAAAGACAACAACTACAACAATAACAGTGATGAAGGTGATGATGATGATGATGACATCTACAACGACGAAGACAACAACAACAACGTCAACGATGATGACAACAACAATGACGATAACATAACTAACAATCACAACAACAATAATGATGACAACAAGGATGACGACGACAACAGAGAACACTGATGACGATGACGCTATTGATGTCAAATAGATGTCCTTGAATCATTGGTTTCCGTTCTATATCCCAGAGAGATAAAAATCTGTGGAACCCCAGATAAATGTACTTTTAGATGGGTCCGGTAATCGAGTGGGTAAACATAGACTTTCAATCTGGAAGGTCCAGGGTTCAATCCGTCTAGAAACCTCTACCTGGTAGGTAAGCGGTGGAGATTTTTTTTTTTATTGATCATCCGATCAACATTCGTGTGCAGACTTGCCTGTGCGATAATCTCATTAGCGAGTTGTCGCATGCAAACTATCTCATATATGCACTAGCAAAGAAATAAGACGAAGCAGGGAGAATTTTTTATAATATTAACCAAACAACATAACTCAGTAGCGCAAACTGTGTTAGATTTGAGAAGTTCTACAACATGGGAGATAATTCCTACCTGACTCTCAAGAGTAACAT
>JAPXFY010000156.1:27500-42500 GCA_030674185.1 Monoplex corrugatus | reverse complement strand
GTGAATGAGGAAATCTGTCAAAAGCGCAAGCAACTAAAAGAAGCTGCACAACTATAAGACTCACAACCATCCCCTGAGAACATCCTCTATCTCAATAATGCTCGTGCTGCTCTCATAGAGGCCTATGAAGCAGAGCAAACGAACTACCTACAGGGCAAGATCGACCAGATCACAAATGCTGTCAGCAACAAAACGTCTGCTGTTGCCTGGAAGACCGCGAACGAAATAAGTGGTACAAAAAGCTGTAACAGAGCTAAGCTAAAAGCATCTAGCCAAGAAGAGCGGGTAAAACTGTGGCAACAACACTTCCAGACCTACTCGGGAAACCCCCAGACATCTCTGAAGAAGAAATAACTCCAGTCTTCATGGAGGAGCTGAATATCAAGAAAGGGCCGTTTACGTTGGACGAACTACTGATAGCAGTGAAAAGCATTCAGTGTGGAAAAGCATGCGGACTCGATGAGATACCAGCGGAAGTATGGAAAATAGAGGAATTTCACCAGACACTGCTGGAATGTTGCAACAACGTTTATAACCAAGACCCAATAAACAAATGGACTAAAGGATGCCTGCTTCCTTTCCCCAAGAAAGGTGACCTCGGAATCACAAAGAACTACCGCAAAATCACATTAACTGCAATTTCTGCAAGGATCTACAACCTAATGCTCCTAAATACGATAAGGCCGGAGATAGATCCAGTTCTGAGGAAAAACCAAAACGGGTCTCGCCAAAACAGATCGACGTCAGGACAAATACTCACCATCAGATGTATATTGGAAGGCATAAAAACCAAAATCTCCCAGCTGTTCTCCTATTTATCGACTTTTCCAAAGCTTTTGATTCGATCCACCGAAGAAAGATGAAGAAGATTCTAACTGCATATGGACTACCTAAGGAAACAGTAGACGCCATCATGATGCTTATCAGAATACCCGCTGCATGGTTCGCTCCCCCGACGGAGACACAGACTTCTTCAACATCACTGCTGGAGTCCTTCAAGGAGATACGCTTGCCCCATACATTTTCATCATCTGTCTGGATTATGTGCTGAGGAAAGCAGAGGATAAGAACAAAAAACTCGGCTTTACCCTCACAGAACAGAAGAGCAGACGCTATCCTGTGGTAAAGATAACAGATGCGGATTACGCTGATGACCTGGCTGTTCTCGCAGACTTCCTAAAGGATGCAACATATCTCTTTCACAATGTCGAAAAAACAGCAATGGAGATCGGACTCCACCTCATTGCGAACAAAACAGAGTTCATCTGTCTGAACCAAGACGCATCAGAAGGTATGAGAAGTCTCAATGGAGATACGATCAAACAAGTTCAAGACTTTAAATAGTTTGGCAGCTACATTGACTCCACAGAACAAGACGTCAACACCAGACTCGGAAATGCCTGGGGTGCTCTATATCAACTGGACAAAATCTGGAAATTCAGTCTACCAGACAACCTGAAAAGGAACTTTTTCCGAGTCCGTTCTTACATATGGCTCAATCTCTTGGACCCTAACAACGACATTGGAGAGGAAGATTGATAGAACATACACACGAATGCTACGTGCAGCCCTGAACAAATCCTGGAGAGAACATCCAACTAACAAAGAGCTACATGGCAAGATCCCACCAATCAATAAATCAATACGTCAACAAAGGCTGCGCTTCGCGGGACATTGCTGACGTAGCAAAGAAGAACTGGTGGGGGATGTTCTACTATGGAGACCCAGTCACGGCAAACAAAGACCAGGACGTCCAAAGAAGACGTTCATCGACCAACTGATCGATGATGCGGGCTGTCAGTATGATGAACTACCTACTGCAATGTCTGACAGAGAAGGATGGAAGAAACGTGTCATGGATAGCCGAGCAAGCTCGACATACAAGAGATACAAGATACAAGATACAAGAATTTTATGATGATGATGATGATGATCATCGTCTACGTTGTCGTCATCATCATCGTCTTCATCATCGTTGTCATCATCATTGTCCTTGTGATTATTATCGTCTTTGTCGTTGTCATCACCGTTGATGTTGTTGTTTTCTTCGTCGTTGTAGATGTTATCATCAACATCACCTTCATCGTTCTTGTAGTTGTTGTTTCAATATGTGTAGTTGTCGTTGTCACCATCATCATTGCCTTTCTTTTTCATGTAAGGATTGTTGCACTTAGGCATTTCCTTGTGGCCCACCCATCCACCCCCAATTTTCTTTTTTCTGTCCAATTTGTCACCTTATTTTGATAGCCACAGAAACTGTGACATATTGTACAATGGCATGACGATACTGGCGATAAGGGCGATAATCATGATGCTATGGAGTTCCATGATTGTCATTATGATGATTGTTATCGCTCTTGTCGATGACATCATTGTTATATTGGCATCCATTTCGATTTCGCTCATCGATTTTTATCAAGTTAACAGGAAAGAGAGAGAGAGATGGGAGAGTAGGGAGAGAGAGAGTGAGGGAAGGGAGAGACAGATTGATCTGTTTGGTTCGGATTAATGTCAGCATTCACCTCAGGTTTTACAGCCGAAGGGGATAACCATCCCAGGGAAGATAGGGAAGGAGGACTTGTATAATCGTACACCAACGCCACCAAAGCAACAGTTATGTTAAGATGGGCAGTAATAAAACCAGTCTTAATGTAGCATAACCTCGTCGTTTGAATTCACAGCCACCAGCACGTGAGCCTGACGCTCAAACCGTTGAGGTACAATGGCCTGCAAGAGAGAGAGAGAGAGAGAGAGAGAGAGAGAGAGGAGAGAGAGAGAGAGAGAGAGAGAGAGAGAGAGAGAGAGAGAAAGAGAGAGAGAGAAAGAGAGAAAGAGAAAGAGACGAGAGAGAGAGATAGAGACAGACAGAGACAGACAGGCAAACAGACACTCATCATTTTCATTTTGTGTATACTGGGTATTTTCATATTTTTGGAAACCATTCAACGTTGATATGGCAACGTGTGTTTCTGTTAATCTGTATGCGTATTCATTCAACGAGTCTTGGAGCACTAGCAGGGCAGGACTGCATGTATCATGTTAACCAGGAGGATGGGGAAAAAATTCCCACCCTTTACTCACCTGTTGTTATCCAGCAATGTCTAACTGAAGACTTTCCAACCTGGCTACACGCTGACAAAATATAAATGAATCAAAATTGACAGACACAAATGAAATAAAATAATGCATGCAGACAAAAAAATTGAGAAAAAAGAGAAAAAGAAAAAAAGTACCCCCCCAAAAAACAACAACATACAAACAAACCCCAAAACAAAAATAAAAAAACGCCCAATGTGGGGCTCGAACCCACGACCCTGGGATTAAGAGTCCCATGCTCTACCGACTGAGCTAACCGGGCTTCTGACTTAACACATCTATACAATCCTAATAGCGGTTGCCTTGTAAGATTTAATGGCTGATCTTGAAATAAAGCTTCGGATTACGGAATTTGTTCACGATGGATTCATCACAATCAGAAAAACTCCATATTCGCTCTACCCAAAGCAATGATACGAACTTGAAGCCAAGGCTCTATGGAAAGAGAATAACGAGCCTACTGAAAAAAAATGAAATGCGGAATCAGAAAATACACATTTCTACAAAGAATATAGACTAGTTTTTATCTTCTGTTGCTTTCGTGTGAGAATTGTTTTATAAGATGAAAAATATTTTCGACAACAGCAACAACAAGAAACAAAAACTGGATGTTGACATCGATAGCCCTCATTTTCCTGCTTCACTGAGACAAACACACCTTATTTTGTGGTTTATTTCGTAAACACCTACTTTATCTCCATAACGAGGCTGCAGCACAGTATCAAAATGAGGTTGTAGATTAGGACAAAGAACAATAGTTTTTATTGTAAGACTTGTTTGGACATTCTTCAATTTCTTTTTAAAAACACGACAAATAACAGTCACGCTGAATAAGTATTCTACAACTTTTTTGAAAATATTTCCTGAACAAGAATTCTTAGGTTGATAATGATTAAAATTTCATGTCCACATCGCCGGGAGTTGTGGCGTGCTCCTGTAATCCAGCTACTTGGAGGCTTGAGATGGGAACGGCTTGAGGGCGGGGGATCCTGCCAGCAGGCGGTGCCATGTCGATCGGGTGTCCGCACTAAGCCCGGCATCAATATGGACCACTGGGGGAGCCCCGGGGGCCCAGGTTGTCCAAGGAGAGCCGTACTGGCCCAGGCTGGACATCAGAGCAGGCAAAAGGCTCCGTGTCACGCAGTAGTGGGATCGCACCTGTGAGTGGCCGTCTCTTGGCAGCCTGTCTGATACAGTTGGACCACATCTCTTTTTTTTTTCATTTTATTTTTTATTTTCATTTATATTTTTTGCATAGCTAATCTTGTTTCAGTGTATGCATTTTTCAGTGTCTTGAATTTTTAAAAAAATCACAATCTTATCTATTTATTTCATATTTTTTCATCAAATGTACTTCTTCTTGCTGCTGTATGACTGTATGTCTTGAAGACCGTGATTAAACCCAGGACCTTCCAACTGGAACTTTAATGCTTACTCACCTGATTTCCATGCCAGACGATGTACATTATTATTATTATTATATTATCATTATTATGATTGTTATTATTATTATTATTATCATTACTATTATGATGATGATGATTATTATTATTATTATTATTATTATTATTATATTGATTCAGTCAGATCTGACCGTGCAAATACGAAACACAAACCCCGCCATAATTTTCAAAGATGGGACATACATAAACTGTGAGGCTGAGGCTTAAGCCAGTCCATTTCCTATTACTTCTACTACTGCTGCTGCTGTGCTACGACAACTACAACTACTTCATCTACCACTACTACTACTACTACCACCAACACCACTACTACTAGTACTACTACTACTACTACTACTACTGCTGCTGCTACTCCTACTACTAGTGCTGCTGCTGCTACTACTACTATTACTAGTACTATTGCTACTGCTACTGCCACAGATGCCACTGCTGCTACTACTACTGCTGGTGCTGCTACTCCTCTTCCTTCTTCTACTACTACCTCTACTACTATTACCACTACCACACCACCACCACCACCACTACTACTACTACTACTACTACTGCTGGTGCTGCTACTCCTCCTCCTCCTCCCACCACTACTGATACCACTACCACTACTACTACTACTACCACTACTACTACCACTACTACTATACCAAATTCCTACTTGTGGAGTCGAATTGAGAATGACAGACAATAAGGACTACTTCAACATAAACCACACAAAAAAAGAAAAATAAAGCAAGCGAAAAAAAAAAAGAAAAAAGAAAGGAAAGAAAACAACCACCAATATCAACAATAACCAGCTAAACAAATCTTAAAGAAACAAATAAAAAATAAATAAAGAAAAAAATAATTTAAAAAAATTGTCCTTGGGTGGGCTCGAACCGCCAACCTTTCGGTTAATAGCCGAAAGCGCTAACCGATTGCGCCCGCACAGAGACGACTGATGAAACGTAGATTGTTGGCAACGATTCTCAACAAACGGTTCAGATCTGTCATCAATCGTCCAGGACCATATGTTCTGTGACACGTGGAAACTTGAAACATGACAACACATTAGCAGCATCGTAGCCTACCTGTCTGACAGCGACAAAGGAAAGTTAGTGGCAAGTTAAACACATCACAAAACATCATAATATTAGTCATGACTGTGTTTGGAGTTTGAGTTATTCAAGACGAGATCTTCATGGCCCAAAATGCAGGGATTGTGGGCAGATATTGTGAGAGAAGTTGTGGGTTCACCCCTAGGGCTGGCTGCATGAGTTTTCCCTCTGTCTGTCCGTATGTCTGTCTCTCTGTCCCTTGTCTCTGTCCCTTGTCTCTGTCTGTCTCTCTGTTTCTCTCTCTGTGTGTCTTTATCTCTCTGCCTTTGTCTCTGTCTGTCTGTTTCTTCTCTTCTCTTTCTTTCTCTCTGTCTCTGTCTCTCTCTCTCTCTCTCTCTCTCAATCTATCTCTGTGTCTCTGTCTGTCTGTCTGTGTCTGTCTCTCTGTCTCTGTCTGTCTGTCTCCCTACCTCTCTCTCCCTCCCCTCTCTCTCATTGACTCTCTCTCTCTCTTTCTCTTCCCCCTCTCCTCATCTCTTTTTTATTCTGTCTCCCCCTGTCTGTCTGTCTGTCTGTCTGTCTGTCTGCCTCTGTTTCTCAATCTCTCACCTCTCTCCTTCCCTCCACCTCTCTCTCTCCCCCCTCGCTCCCCCCCCCCCCCCCCCCCCCCCCCCGTGGATGCTTTGCTCGAGAAATGGTCTTCAGGTGTAACGTCGCAACAACAAAAAGAGGAACACACATGATTAAGTCACACAGAGAACACAGATTTCAATGTTCCAAGTATGTCACAGGTCATGCCATGCGTCGGTTTCTAGCAATGGTTGGCACAACAGCCATTTTTCCCCTCAAAGTGTGCAAACGCCAGGTATATTTTGCATTTGTATTGTTTTACGTGGTATTTTGTGGTAAGATATTTTAGAAAAGAAGTTGTGTTTTGAAGATTTTTTTTTCGAATTTACGTCGAAGAACACATACTTTTCTTTGAAGGATAATTAAAACAAACATTGAGTCTGTGTGTACATATTTTCATCTGCATCAAACAATATTATACGTTGTATTGGTCTGATATTTGCCCAACGAATACATTTTGATTTCAATAAATGTTCAACTCTATTTTACAATCTCTTTGATAATTTCATCTAACTAGCTAACTAACTAACTAACTAACTAACTAACTAACTAACTAACTAACTAACTAACTAACTAACTAACTGACTAACTGACTAACTAACTAACTAACTAACTAGCTCGCTCGCTCGCTCACTCACTCACTCACTCACTCACTCACTAACCAACCGACCGACCGACCGACCGACTGACTAACTAACTAATTAACTAACTGACTAAACACAAGCAAACAAGCAAACAAACATGCACAAATAATAACAAACAAATGAATAAATAAATAGATAAACAAATGAATAAATAAATGAATAAATAAATAAATAGATAAATAAATAAATAAACAAGTCAATAAATAAATAAATAAAATAAAATAAAAAGGATACCAGTAACCTAATCTTTGCACGAAAAACAGCCATTTTGCACGGATTATGATTATTATCATTATTATTATCATTATTATTATTACTATGTGTATGTGCACGAAGAGTGCAGGCATCAGAAGATCTGTACATATTGTGTTACATTTAAAAATGGGAACCCCGCCACCACCCTGTACTCACCCAGTGATGTCATGTCTGACCTAACTCAGACCCTCAGACTTGATTACTCCACTGGCAAAAAGCAAATAAATGAAAAATGAATAAATATAGGCATAGAAATATATATCTCTCTAAAAAAATAATAAAATAAAACAACACATATAAGATACACTCATTTAAAGAAAGAAATCATGACGTACCAAAACAAAACAAAAAAACAAAAAACAAAACAAAACAAAAAAAACCGTCCATTGTGGGGCTCGAACCTACGACCCTGGGATTAAGAGTCCCATGCTCTACCGACTGAGCTAACCGGGCTGCTGGATCGTTAAGCCTACAACATCGTAATATCCGTTGCATTGGGAGATGTGACTACTGGCTGATCAGAAATCTAAAAATAGTTTGGGAGTATGACTTTTGTTCGAGAGGGATTAATCACATTCAAACAATTCCATATGTGCTCCGCTCAAAGCAGTTATATGATTTTGAAGGCAAGAATATGAAAAATAAAGCAGTCTGCTGAAAAAAAGAGAAAAAAGAAATAAAACGCCAACCGCATCAGAAAGCAGTAAACATGTGACATTCCTTCAGAGAAAATCGTTTTCATTTTGTGTTCTTTCCACGTCAGAACTGGTTTACAAGAGGGAAAAACAGCAAAAACAAGAACCATGAATGAAAATTGAATGTTTATATAGATAACCCTCCTTGTTCTGTCCCACCCAACAAACATATGGTTGAAGTGCAACTTTCTTTTCATAATGAGGCTTCAGCACAGCATCAGAACGAGGCAGTCAACAAATACAAAACAAACCGATATACTTTTTATTATCATATTTGTATGGAAATGTTTCGATTTTTTTAAACACACAACAAACAACAAGCACACTCAATACATAATTTACAAACTTTTTGAAAAATTATTTTCTGAACAAGAAGTGTAAAGTTGATAGTTATAAACTTTCATGTCCATGTCGCCGGGAGTTGTGGCGTGCTCCTGTAATCCAGCTACTTGGAGGCTTGAGATGGGAACGGCTTGAGGGTGGGGGATCCTGCCAGCAGGCGGTGCCATGTCGATCGGGTGTCCGCACTAAGCCCGACATCAATATGGACCACTGGGGGGAGCCCCAGGGGCCCAGGTTGTCTAAGGAGAGCCGCACTGGCCCAGGCTGGACATCAGAGCAGGCAAAAGGCTCCGTGTCATGCAGTAGTGGGATCGCACCTGTGAGTGGCCGTCTCTTGGCAGCCTGTCCGATACAGTTGGACCACATCTCTTTTTTCATTTTATTTTTTATTTTCATTTATATTTTTTGCATAGCTAATCTTGTTTCAGTGTATGCATTTTTCAGTGTCTTGTAATCTTTTTAAAAATCACAATCTTATCTATTTATTTCACATTTTTTTCATCAAATGTACTTATTCTTGCTGCTGCTGTATGACTGAATGTCATGAAGACTGTGATTAAACCCAGGACCTTCCAACTGGAACTTTATTGCTTACCCACCTGATTTCCATGCCAGACGATGTACATTATTATTGTTATTATTATTATTATTATCATTACTATTATTATGATTATGATTATTATTATTATTATTATTATATTATTGATTCAGTCAGATCTGACCGTGGAAATACGAAACACAAACCCCGCCATAATCTTCAAAGATGGGACATACATAAACTGTGATGCTGAGGCTTGAACCAGTCCATTTCCTATTACTACTACTACTGCTGCTGCTGCTGTGCTACGACCACTACAACTACTTCATCTACCACTACTACTACTACTACTACCAACACCATTACTACTAGTACTATTACTACTACTACTGCTGCTGCTGCTGCTCCTACTACTACTACTACTACTACTACTACTATTACTACAACTACTACTACTACTACTGCTGCTGCTGCTGCTCCTACTACTGCTACTACTACTATTACTACTACTACTGCTGCTGCTGCTCCTACTACTACTACTACTATTACTACTACTACTACTACTACTACTACTACTACTACTACTACTACTGCTGCTCCTCCTCCTACTACTACTACTACTATTACTACTACTACTACTACTGCTGCTGCTGCTGCTGCTACTACTACTACTACTACCACTACTACTGCTTCTACTGCTGCTGCTGCTGCTACTACTACTGCTGCTGCTGCTGCTACTACTACTACTACCACTACTACTGTTGCTGCTGCTCCTACTGCTGCTACTACTACTATTACTATTACTATTGCTACTGCTACTGCCACAGATGCTGCTGCTGCTACTACTACTGCTGGTGCTGCTACTCCTCTTCCTTCTTCGACTACTACTACTACTACCACTACCACCACCGCCACCACCACCACTACTACTACTACTACTACTACTGCTGTTGGTGCTGCTACTCCTCCTCCTCCTACTACTACTTACCCCACTACTACCACTACTTATACCACTACTACTACTACTACTACTACTACTGCTGGTGCTGCTACTCCTCCTCCTCCTCCCACCACTACTGATACCACTACCACTACTACTATTACTACTACTACTACTACTACTACCACTACTACTACCACTACTACTATATCAAACTCCTACTTGTGGAGTCGAATTGAGAATGACAGACAATAAGGACTACTTCAACATAAACCACACATAAAAAAAAAGAAAAGTAAAGCAAGCTAAAAAAAAAAAAAAAAAAAAAAAGGAAAGAAAACAACCACCAATATCAACAATAACCAGCCAAACAAATCTTAAAGAAAAAAAAGAAAAAAAAATAATTAAAAAAAAATGTCTTTGGGTGGGCTCGAACCACGAACCTTTCGGTTAATAGCCGAAAGTGCTGACCGATTGCGCCCGCACAGAGACGACCGATGAAACATAGATTGTTGGCAACGATTCTCAAACCATCGGTTCAGATCTGTCAATCAATCATCCAGGACCGTATGTTTTGTGACACGTGGAAACTTGAAACATGATAACACATTAGCAGCATCGTAGCCTACCTGTCTGACAGCGACAAATGATGAAAGTTACTGGCAAGTTAAACACAGGACAAAACATCATAATATTAGTCATGACTGTGTTTGGAGTTTGAGTTATTCAAGACGAGATCTTCATGGCCCATAATGCAGGGATTGTGGACAGATATTGTGAGAGAGGTTGTGGGTTCACCCTTTGGGTTGGCTGCATGAGTTTTCCCCCTGTCTGTCCGTCTGTCTGTCTCTCTGTCCCTTGTCTCTGTCCCTTGTCTCTGTCTGTCTCTCTGTCTGTTTCTCTATGTCTCTCTGTCTTTATCTCTCTGCCTCTGTCTCTGTCTGTCTCTCTCTTCTCTTCTCTCTCTCTCTCTCTTCTCTTCTCTCTCTCTCTCTCTCTCTCTCAATCTGTCTGTGTCTCTGTCTGTCTGTCTGTGTCTGTCTCTCTGTCTCTGTCTCTGTCTGTCTGTCTCCCTACCTCTCTCTCCCTCCCAACTCTCTCATTCACTCTCTCTCCTCTCCCTTTCTCTTCTCCCTCTCCTCATCTCTTTTTTCTTCTGTCTCCTCCTGTCTGTCTGTCTGTCTGTCTCTCTCTCTCCCTCCCTCCCTCTCTCGCTCTCTCTCTCTCTCCCTCCCTCCCTTCTCTCTCTCTCTCTCTCTCCCTCCCTTCCTCTTTCGCTCTCTCTCTCTCTCCCTCTCTCTCTCTCTCTCTCTTTCTCTCCCCTCCCCTCCCCCCGTGGATGCTTTGCAGGCGACTACCAACTTTGTTCGAGAAATGGTCTTCAGGTGTAACGCCGCAACAACAAAAAGAGGAACACACATGATTAAGTCACACAGAGAACACAGATTTCAATGTTCCAAGTATGTCACAGGTCATGCCATGCGTCAGTTTCTAGCAATGGTTGGCACAACAGCCATTTTTCCCCTCAAAGTGTGCAAACGCCAGGTATATTTTGCATTTGTATTGTTTTAAGTGCTATTTTGTGGTAAGATATATTACAAAAGAAGTTATGTTTTGAAGATTTTTTTCCCGAATTTACGATGAAGAACACACTTTTCTTTGAAGGATAATTAAAACAAATATTGAGTCTGTGTGTACATATTTTCATCTGCATCAAACAATATTATATGTTGTATTGGTCTGATATTTGCCCAACGAATACATTTTGATTTCAATAAATGTTCAACTCTATTTTACAATCTCTTTGATAATTTCAAATACAACTAACTAGCTAACTAACTAACTAACTAACTAACTAACTAACTAACTAACTAAGTAAGTAACTGAGTAACTGACTAACTAACTAACTAACTAACTAACTAGCTCGCTCGCTCGCTCACTCACTCACTCACTCACTCACTCACTAACCAACCAACCGACTGACCGACCAACTGACTAACTAACTAACTAATTAACTAACTGACTAAACACAAGCAAACAAGCAAACAAACATGCACAAATAATAACAAACAAATGAATAAATAAATAGATAAACAAATGAATAAATAAATGAATAAATAAATAAATAAATAGAAAAAAATAAACAAATAAATAAATAAATGAATGAATAAATGAATAAACATAAAAATAAAATAAATAAGTAAGTAAATAAGTCAATAAATAAACAAATAAATAAAATAAAATAAAAAGGATAGCAGTAACCTAATCTTTGCACGAAAACCAGCCATTTTGCACGGATTATGATTATTATTATTATTATTATCATTATTATCATTATTATGTGTATGTGCACGAAGAGTGCAGGCATCAGAAGATCTGTACATATTGTGTTAAATTTAAAAATGGGAACCCCCGCCACCACCCTGTGCTCACCCAGTGCTGTCATGTATGACCTAACTCAGACCCTCAGACTTGATTACTCCGGTGGCAAAAAGCAAACAATTGAAAAATGAATAAATATAGGCATAGAAATATATATCTCTCTAAAAAAATAATAAAATAAAACAACACATATAAGATACACTCATTTAAAGAAAGAAATCATGACGTACCAAAACAAAACAAAAAAACAAAAAACAAAACAAAACAAAAAAAAACGCCCAATATGGGGCTCGAACCTACGACCCTGGGATTAAGAGTCCCATGCTCTACCGACTGAGCTAACCGGGCTGCTGGATCGTTAAGCCTACAACATCGTAATATCCGTTGCATTGGGAGATGTGACTACTGGCTGATCAGAAATCTAAAAATAGTTTGGGAGTATGACTTTTGTTCGAGAGGGATTAATCACATTCAAACAATTCCATATGTGCTCCGCTCAAAGCAGTTATATGATTTTGAAGGCAAGAATATGAAAAATAAGTAGTCTGCTGAAAAAAAAAAAAAAAAAAGAAATAAAACGCCAACCGCCTCGGAAAGCAAGTACACATGTGACATTCCTTCAGAGAAAATCGTTTTCATTTTGTGTTCTTTCCACGTCAGAACTGGTTTACAAGAGGGAAAAACAGCAAAAACAAGAACCATGAATGAAAATTGAATGTTTATATAGATAACCCTCCTTGTTCTGTCCCACCCAACAAACACATATGGTTGAAGTGCAAATTTCTTTTCATAATGAGGCTTCAGCACTGCATCAGAACGAGGCAGTCAACAAATACAAAACAAACCGATATACTTTTTATTATCATATTTGTATGGAAATGTTTCGAAATTTTTTTAACACACAACAAACAACAAGCACACTCAATACATATTTTACAAACTTTTTGAAAAGTTATTTTCTGAACAAGAAGTGTAAAGTTGATAGTTATAAACTTTCATGTCCATGTCGCCGGGAGTTGTGGCGTGCTCCTGTAATCCAGCTACTTGGAGGCTTGAGATGGGAACGGCTTGAGGGTGGGGGATCCTGCCAGCAGGCGGTGCCATGTCGATCGGGTGTCCGCACTAAGCCTGGCATCAATATGGACCACTGGGGGGAGCCCCAGGGGCCCAGGTTGTCTAAGGAGAGCCGCACTGGCCCAGGCTGGACATCAGAGCAGGCAAAAGGCTCCGTGTCATGCAGTAGTGGGATCGCACCTGTGAGTGGCCGTCTCTTGGCAGCCTGTCCGATACAGTTGGACCACATCTCTTTTTTCATTTTATTTTTTATTTTCATTTATATTTTTTGCATAGCTAATCTTGTTTCAGTGTATGCATTTTTCAGTGTCTTGTAATTTTTTTTAAAATCACAATCTTATCTATTTATTTCACATTATTTTCATCAAATGTACTTATTCTTGCTGCTGCTGTATGACTGTATGTCATGAAGACTGTGATTAAACCCAGGACCTTCCAACTGGAACTTTATTGCTTACCCACCTGATTTCCATGCCAGACGATGTACATTATTATTGTTATTATTATTATTATTATCATTACTATTATTATGATTATTATTATTATTATGATTATTATATTATTGATTCAGTCAGATCTGACCGTGCAAATACGAAACACAAACCCCGCCATAATTTTCAAAGATGGGACATACATAAACTGTGAGGCTGAGGCTTGAGCCAGTCCATTTCCTATTACTTCTACTACTGCTGCTGCTGTGCTACGACCACTACAACTACTTCATCTACCACTACTACCACTACTATCACCAACACCACTACTACTAGTACTACTACTACTACTACTGCTGCTGCTGCTGTGCTTCGACCACTACAACTACTTCATCTACCACTACTACTACTACTATCATCAACACCACTACTACTAGTACTACTACTACTACTACTGCTGCTGCTGCTGCTGCTGCTGCTACTATACTACTACTACTACTACTACTACTATTACTACTACTACTACTACTACTACTGCTGCTGCTGCTACTACTACTACTACCACTACTACTGCTGCTGCTGCTGCTACTGCTGCTGCTGCTGCTGCTGGGTACTACTACTGCTGCTGCTGCTGCTACTACTACTACTACCACTACTACTGTTGCTGCTGCTCCTACTGCTGCTACTGCTGCTACTACTACTATTATTAGTACTATTGCTACTGCTACTGCCACAGATGCTGCTGCTGCTACTACTACTGCTGGTGCTGCTACTCCTCTTCCTTCTTCGACTACTACTACTACTACCACTACCACCACCGCCACCACCACCACTACTACTATTACTACTACTGCTGTTGGTGCTGCTACTCCTCCTCCTCCTACTACTACTTACCCCACTACTACCACTACTTATACCACTACTACTACTACTACTTCTGCTGGTGCTGCTACTCCTCCTCCTCCTCCCACCACTACTGATACCACTACTACTACTACTACTACTACTACTACCACTACTACTACCACTACTACTATATCAAATTCCTACTTGTGGAGTCGAATTGAGAATGACAGACAATAAGGACTACTTCAACATAAACCACACATAAAAAAAAAGAAAAGTAAAGCAAGCTAAAAAAAAAAAAAAAAAAAAAAAGGAAAGAAAACAACCACCAATATCAACAATAACCAGCCAAACAAATCTTAAAGAAAAAAAAAAGAAAAAAAAATAATTAAAAAAAAATTGTCTTTGGGTGGGCTCGAACCACGAACCTTTCGGTTAATAGCCGAAAGCGCTGACCGATTGCGCCCGCACAGAGACGACCGATGAAACATAGATTGCTGGCAACGATTCTCAAACCATCGGTTCAGATCTGTCAATCAATCATCCAGGACCATATGTTTTGTGACACGTGGAAACTTGAAACATGACAACACATTAGCAGCATCGTAGCCTACCTGTCTGACAGCGACAAATGAT
>JAPXFY010000156.1:22500-25000 GCA_030674185.1 Monoplex corrugatus | reverse complement strand
CTCAAATTTGCCAGCAATTATCTGGCAGATTCCCTGATTCTATGCAACACCCCAAGCTCTGGGAAGATCTTAAAATAGGGAGGGATTGGAGTGAGAGAGGGTCGTAAGTAGCACTAAGCTGATACCATCAGTATGATGGAAACATTAAGATGGGCAGCGAACAGGCCAGTTTTTAATGTTGCGAGCTGGGACTCAACTCAAGATATCAGAAATCCGCGACTCTATCAAACAAACAAACAAACAAACAAACAAACAAACAAACAAACAAACAAACAAACAAACAAACAAACAAAACAAAACAAAAACCACCCAACTAGTCTGCACAATAACATATGATACGCCTAATTGATGCAGACGGACAACACAAACAATTCTTTTTCTCCAGTTTACTTTTTTTTTTATTTGAAAATAAAACTTTCCGCCTCCTTCTCATTTCTGTCGAATGATGTCAGATATGTCCGTTAACCCTTCGACTCCCGTACCCCACCAGCATCCAGCATTGTCAACCACGCTAGGAAAGCAAACATTTAACCCTTTGACTCCCTCACCGTATCCACCAGCTTCCTGCAGTAAGCTGGTGGATATGGTGAGGGAGTCAAAGGGTTAAATTTTGCAGGACGCTGATGGATGTGGTGAGGGAGTCAAAGGGTTAAATTTTTGCCGTTGGTGACTAGAATGCAGGAGTCAAAGGGTTAAAGATCCTGAAAGTCCTAATTATCCATAGCAGATTTACGGAAACATGAAATCACCCAGTATGCCGACAACTGCAAGCATGATAAGTAGTTTTAAATTAATTTCTAGCCCAGGAAAATTAAGTACCGAGATGTGGTTTCTAAGAAGAATGTTGAGAGTTCCATGGACAGCAAAGAAAACAAACGAGACAGTGGAGGTAGACACAAGTAGATCACTCATAAGGAAGATTAGGAAAATACAGGCAACATTTATAGGCCATTTTATGAGGAAGGGGCATTTGGAGCACCTGGTCACAACGGGAAATCTGGAGGGAAAGAGAGCACCAGGTAGACCCAGGGAGAAGATACTAGACGGACTTGCAGAGTGGCTGAAGACGAGGAGGGTGAAGATGATGCTTGAGGCAACAAGAGATAGAGACAGATGGAAGTCCATGATCGCCAACGCCATGCGGCAAGGCACCTGATGATGATGGTGCCATTATCATCTCTCCATCCTCTCCGCTTCATATTTGGTTATCTCTTTGTGTGAGCGCATATGGAAGTTACATCACGACTGTGCAAAAATGTATGCATGCACAATGTATGTATGTATGAATGTATGTATATATGTATGTATGTATTTATGTATGTGTGTATGTATGTATGTATGTATGTATGTATGTATGTATTATTGTATGTATGTATGTGTGTATGTATGTGTGTATGTATGTATGTATGTATACATGTATGTATGTATGTATGTATGTATGTGTGTGTGTGTATGTATTTATGTATGTATGTATGTATGCATGCATGTATGTATGTATGTTCGTTCGTTCCTTGATTTAACGTCTTTTCACTATAAGTGATATTAGACGGATAAAAATGGCATGGAGGATGATTTTTTTTTGGGGGGGGGGGGGAGGGAGGAGGGGAAAGAAGGGAACAGAGTAAGAGACGGGAAAAAAATTAACAGGAAGCGGCAAGGTCTTTAGAAAAATGATATGGATGATCAGAGAAATGAAACTAGAACAACGCTAACATGAAATGTAAAAGAAAAATCGTCATAAAAAGCAAAACAAAACAAAATAATATAATGATAATTAAAATAATAACCTTAAAGTAACGCATTAACAGGACTGTGAACCAATGATTCTGAAATTTTAACTAACAGAACTTGATCTGATATCACTTCTTTAAAATGCTTTTCAAGATAGTTTCCTTGTGTAAACATCTTTGGTAAAAAATAACGAAGCTTTCTGCAGTAAAGCAAACAGTGATACAATGTGAATTGTTCACCGCAAATACATAAAACGTTTTTACAATATTTTGTTTTCAAAGCGTTTAGTTGAATACGAAAATATGTGGTAACAATTAATCTCAAATGATATATCGAAGAATACTGCAATTTTTTACAGATATTTTGAACTGAAAGTTTGATTCTTTTTTGAGACACAAATTTTTCATTTAAATGTTCATGAAATCGAATCCATGATGCTAATTCTAGCGAGTTGTAAGCTTCTTTTACCGAGGTGTTAACATGTAATTCTATGGAATTTTCAAAACGGAGTGCACCGGATTTAGCTGCTCTGTCAACTACGTTGTTGCCGTGAAGACCAACGTGAGAAGGCACCCAGCATAAACTGATTTCCGAGCCATTTATCTTTAAACAGTGTATTAGATGATTTGCCTCAATTATTAAATCAGGTCTTGTGTCTGTATCAAAAGACTGTAAGGCATATAATACAGATTTTGAATCAACAAACAGAACTACTTTGAAAGGCACAGGCCGAAGGCTTATTAAATAATGCAACGCTTGAACAACATTA
>JAPXFY010000156.1:7500-12500 GCA_030674185.1 Monoplex corrugatus | reverse complement strand
AAACCAAACCAAATCAAACCAAATCAAACCAAACCAAACCAAACCAAACCAAACCATACCAACCCAAACCAAACCACACCAAATCAAACCAAACCAAACCAAACCAAACCAAACCAAACCAAACCAAACCAAAACAAACCACACCAAATCAAACCAAACCAAACCAAACCAAACCAAACCAAACCAAACCAAACCAAACCATACCAACCCAAAACCAAACCAAACCAAATCCAAACCAAACCAAACCAAACCAAACCAAACCAAACCAAACCAAACCAAACCAAACCAAACCAAACCAAATCAAACAAACCAAACCAAACCAAACCAAACCAAACCAAACCAAACCAAACCAAACCAAACCAAACCAAACCAAACCAAACCAAACCAAACAAACCGAACCGAACCGAACCAACCTAACCCAAGCAAAAACAAGCCAAACCAAACCAAACCAAACCAAACCAAACCAAACCAAACCAAACCAAACCAAACCAAACCAAACCAAACCAAACCAAACCAAACCAAACCAAACCAAACCAAACCAAACCAAACCTCACCTAACCAAACCAAATCTCACCTAACAAAACGAAACGAAACGAAACGAAACGAAACGAAACGAAACCAAACCAAACCAAACCAAACCAAATCAAACCAAACCAAACCAAACCAAACCAAACCAAACCAAACCAAACCAAACCAAACCGAACCAAACCGAACCAACCTAACCCAAGCCAAACCAAACCACACCAAACGAAACGAAACGAAACGAAACGAAACGAAACGAAACGAAACGAAACCAAACCAAACCAAACCAAACCAAATCTCACCTAACCAAACCAAACCAAACCAAACCAAGCCAAACCAAACCAAACCAAACCAAACCAAGCCAAACCAAACCAAACCAAACCAAACCAAACCAAACCAAACCAAACCAAACCAAACCAAACCAAACCAAACCAAACCAAACCAAACCAAACCAAATCTCACCTAACCAAAACAAACCAAAACAAACCAAAACAAACCAAACCAAACCGAACCGAACCAACCTAACCCAAGCCAAACCAAACCAAACCAAACCAAACCAAACCAAACCAAACCAAACCAAACCAAATCAAACCAAACAAACCAAACCAAACCAAACCAAACCAAACCAAACCAAATCTCACCTAACCAAACCAAACCAAACCAAACCAAACCAAATCTCACCTAACCAAACCAAACCAAACCAAACCAAACCAAACCAAACCAAACCAAACCAAACCAAACCAAACCAACAACCAAACCAAACCAAACCAAACCAAACCAAACCAAACCAAACCAAACCAAACCAAACCAAACAAACCAAACCAAACCAAATCTCACCTAACCAAACCAAACCAAACCAAACCAAATCTCACCTAACCAAACCAAACCAAACCAAACCAAACCAAACCAAACCAAACCAAACCAAACCAAACCAAACCAAACCAAATCTCACCTAACCAAACCAAACCAAACCAAACCAAAACCAAAACCAAACCAAACCAAACCAAACCAAACCAAACCAAACCAAACCAAACCAAACCAAACCAAACCAAACCAAACCAAACCAAACCAAACCAAACCAAAACAAAACAAACCAAACCAAACCAAACCAAACCGAAACAAACCAAATCGGGATCTACTGCAGATAGGTCCATTAAGATTTAGTTATTTTCCACTTTTCACTTCATCAATTTATCATGTCATTACCGAATGACAACATCAACATTCCAGTAAAATAAAGCTTTTCATCCGGTAAGGCAGAGAGGCATCTTATCAAAAATGATCGTATTGAGGTGTCTTTGCAAGAAATACACGTTTTAGAGCAAATAGCACACAACACGGACTTAAGAGAATATAATGCAAAATGTTCAGCCAGAGTGAATTTAAAACAAAGCGGCTTCCATACCTACTAATTATATCACCATCATGTGCCCTGCCGCATGGCGTTGGCGATCATGGCTTTCAATATGAATCTATCTTTTGCCGCTGAAAGTACATCTCCAAACCCACTCTGTCTTCATAATAATATCAAAGGACATAACTCTTGAGAATTATCTTCCATGTTGTATAGAACTTCTCAAATCTAACACTTCTCTTAAAACAAAACGGCTTCCATACTTACTAATTATATTACCATCATGTGCCTTGCCGCATGACGTTGGCGATCATGGCTTTCCATACGAATCTATCTTATTTTAAGAGTGTTGTGAGCTTACTGTTTTTGTACTTTGTATCCGCTTCTATGCTAGCTGAATGGGTAGCGCAAACTGTGTTAGATTTGAGAAGTTCTATACAACATGTAATCTTCATTTAGTGTGTCTTGGGCAATGTCGCATGGCGGAGCCCATCCCTCTCCATGCCAGACCACAGCCGACGTCCTCCATCTAGGTGGTTCGCCTTGGTCTTGAACACATAGCCGTTGAGTTCCTCACATAGTTTGGCACGCCTGCTGAGGCGAGGTCCCGGGGTATGGCGCTTGGAGCCAGCACGTGAGAGATTTAGAGGAAGGACGAGGACCAGTGATGCCCGTCCACCCTACCAAGTAGAGTGCAGCAGCCAGACATCAAAGGTACTACCTCTATCCAGAGCCCCCTCTGACGCACTTGAAGACCACGAGGGAACAGTCAGCATCGGAGGTAGAACAATCACAAACTTGCGTTTTGCCGACGACATTGACGGACTAGCTGGGCAAGAGCAAGAGCTAGTCAGCTTGATAAAACATCTTGATGAGGCCTCCACAGCATATGGCATGCAGATCAGTGCAGAGAAAACCCAGTTGATGACAAATAATACCAATGGCATCAGCACTTACATTACCATAGACAACAAGAAACTTGAGACCGTCCATAGATTTAAATATCTGGGAGCTATAGTATCAGATGAAGGATCAAAGCCCGAAGTACTTTCCAGGATTGCCCAGACCACAGCTGCAATGACCAAGCTAAAAGTAATCTGGAACGACAAGAATATCGCAATCGGCTCCAAGATCAGATTGATGCGTTCCCTGGTCATGTCAATATTTTTGTATGCATGCGAAACATGGACCATAACAGCAGACATTGAAAGAAGGATACAGGCAATGGAGATGAGATGCTTCCGCAAACTCCTTGGTATCTCGTACAAAGATCATATAACCAATAAGGAAGTGAAAACCCGAATCGAAAACGCCATCGGGCCGTATGAAGACCTCCTGCCCTCAGTGAAAAGACGCAAACTGGGGTGGTACGGGCACATCACACGATCATCTGGACTGGCCAAGACCGTCTTGCAGGGAACAGTTCAGGGAGGGAGACGAAGAGGCAGACAGAGAAAAAGACGGGAAGACAATATCAGAGAGTGGACTGGCCTTGAATGGAATATCATTCTGCGGAAAGCTGAGGACCGTGAGGAGTGGAGGAAGTTGGTTGCAAAATCTTCAGTGGTGCCCCAACGGTCAACCAGACTACGGGACTGATGATGATGATGATACAACATGGGAGATAATTCTCAAGAGTTATGTTCTTTGATTATATTATAAAAATTCTCCCTGCGTCCCTCTTATTTCTTTGGTATTACCTCTCTGTCTTCATCTGCTCCGCAAGTCTATCCAATACTTTCTCTAAGGGTCTACCTGGTATTCTTTGTCCCTCCAGCTTTCCTGTTATGACTAGGTGCTTTAATTTATGTTGCCTAATTGTATATGCCAGACAAATCAATATTTACTAGGAAAACACTGTAGAGATCGTATCAGTCTGTTTTCCCCAGTTAATCATTGCTGTTATTGATATAATATCACTTTTTTACTTTTCAATATTACCTGTGACTTCTGCAATGTGCTTCTATTCAGATAAATATAATCTGAAATTATAATTATGTTAATATGATCACATAACAATATCTAGTGGCCTTGTTAAATCAATCTTTCATTGAACCGTTGGGAATAGAAAGGAAAGATAAGAAAAAAAAAGAAAAGAAAACGATGGACTGACAATATTACAGCACAGCCAGAGAAACCATTCACAGAGACCCAGGCTTTGCCACAAAACTGACAGAGCTGAAAGAATCTAGAGAACACTTCTTAAGTGCGGTGGCCCAATGACTCTTAAAGAAATCAAGGGAAAGGAAAAAAAGAAGAGGACGAATAAGAAGAAAAAGAAGAAGATGAAGAAGAAGAAGAATTGCGAAGAAGAAGAAGAATTGCGAAGAAGAATTGCGAAGAATTGCGAAGAATTGCGAAGAAGAAGAAGATTTGCGAAGAAGAAGAAGAATTGTGAAGAAGAAGAAGAAGAATTGCGAAGAAGAAGAAGAAGAATTGCGAAGAAGAATTGCGAAGAAGAAGAAGAAGAATTGCGAAGAAGAAGAAGAATTGTGAAGAAGAATTGCGAAGAAGAATTGCGAAGAAGAATTGCGAAGAAGAAGAAGAATTGCGAAGAAGAATTGCGAAGAAGAATTGCGAAGAAGAAGAAGAATTGCGAAGAATAAGAATTGCGAAGAATAAGAATTGCGAAGAAGAATTGCGAAGAAGAAGAAGAAGAATTGCGAAGAAGAAGAAGAATTGCGAAGAAGAAGAAGAAGAATTGCGAAGAAGAAGAAGAATTGCGAAGAATTGCGAAGAAGAATTGCGAAGAAGAATTGCGAAGAAGAAGAAGAAGAAGAAGAAGAAGAAGAAGAAGAAGAAGAAGAATTGCGAAGAAGAATTGCGAAGAAGAATTGCGAAGAAGAAGAATGCGAAGAAGAATGCGAAGAAGAAGAATGCGAAGAAGAATGCGAAGAAGAAGAATGCGAAGAAGAAGAATGCGAAGAATGCGAAGAAGAATGCGAAGAAGAATGCGAAGAAGAATGCGAAGAAGAATGCGAAGAAGAAGAATGCGAAGAAGAAGAAGAAGAAGAATGCGAAGAAGAAGAATGCGAAGAAGAAGAAGAATGCGAAGAAGAAGAAGAAGAAGAATGCGAAGAATGCGAAGAAGAAGAAGAAGAAGAAGAAGAAGAGAATGCGAAGA
>JAPXFY010001557.1:30000-34936 GCA_030674185.1 Monoplex corrugatus | reverse complement strand
AAGAGGCGGTAAGGCAAATAGACATTCTTAAAAATACAATCTATCAGATGTCTATCCAAATCAGCAGCCTTACAGACAAGCTTCAATCTGACAGAAAACTAAACGTGACGTCAAAACTGCTGTTCCAACACATCCTAGATCTAAATCCAATGTTCTCCCACGAGTCCTCATTATTCATGACTCTATTGTAAATAAAGTGGATGGAAAAAGATTAGGATCGTCCTACGGTTTCCAGGTGGCCACGAGGAAGATACATACCATCGACGAGTGTAAGAGAGCTATTGAAAAATCTAAAGAAGAGCTGACACCTGAACCTGACTGCGTTGTTTTACACGTGGGGATAGCAGATCTGAAAACGAAGGAGCCAAAAGTATGTAGTACAAATCTAGACGACTGTGTAAAATCTGTTAACACCCAATTTCCAAAAGCCAAGATAGTGTTAAGTCAGGTTGCTCCTGTAAGAAACAAGCACCTAAACGTGAAAAGGGAGCTGCTTAATGTCCTAACCAAAGAGAGACTCCTCAACGCAGCAAATGTCAACTACATCAGCCACGATAACCTGCAAACAAGTCACTACACTCAAGTCAGCCAGGACGACGTACATCCGACCACCAGAGGGGCGAGCGTTCTGGCCAGAAATATAGGGAGGCATATCCATCAGCTTTTCTGGGAAAAACCGAGGAGGAGATCAACCCATCAACACCATCAATCAAGACCTGGCTTTCACCCTCAGTTTTTCTTCCCTCCCTGGTCATTTTAGATTCAGCCCAGATTCAGTTCCTCTCTGTTCAGTACTCAACTATATTGTTTTAATTCCTTATATACTTATTTGCTTACTTATGATAAATTTTACTTGAACGTTAGATTAATTGATTATCTAATCATCTAAATGTGGGATACTACTCCAAGCTTATTCAATCGTTCATCATGAAAAAGTGTGTAGTCAGTGACATCAACATTGTTCAGTGGAACACACGTTCCATTGTTAGAAACATTTCCTATTTGAGTAACTACCTATCTTCTAGAAACATCCAAGTCTTGCTTCTAGAATCGCTGAATACCACCAAAACCAATTTACCTAAAATATCTGGGTTTTATTATCCACCAGTATATGACTCTATCAATGACGGTGGCCGAATACAAACAGCTATATATGTTCGTGAAGGACTGAACTACTGCGAAAGGTCATCGCCAGTACCAAAATCGTCCTCATCTATTTCTTCATGTGCAATCATTATAAAATGTTCATCATCATTAGTTTTGAATTTGGCCTCTGTCTATCTACCAAGAGGTCCCGATTCTGTGAATACTGAGTGGTTGAAACATTTTCATGACCAACGTGACAAGTGGATAGTTGGTGGTGATTTTAATGCACATGCCCCATTTTGGGACAAGGATTGTAAAAACATAACTAGCAACAGGTTGATTGAAAATATTATAGATTCCAATTTATACTTACTAAACAACGGACACGTTACCCGTGTCCCTGATATACCAACCCACAGACCCACAGCTATAGACCTTACCTTAATCTCACCATCGCTAGCACCAAATGCACATGGCAAACAGAGGATGACTTGTTGGGATCAGATCACATCCCCATACTTCTTACCCTTAACCTCATCACTGAGTTTGATGCAATACCACAAGATAGTTTACCCAAGTTTAACTATAAATACGCAGATTGGGCCAGTTTTAAAGCTTTCCTACGAAATACAAGAACAGATCTATCTGAAACAACGACCTTAAACGATATGTACGCAGATTTCTGTAAGTCACTCTTAAGGGCTGCAAAAATTTCAATCCCAGAACTTAAAGCGTCAAAAACAGGAAAACATCATGGAAAAGTCTGGTGGAATAAAGATTGTGAAAAGGCAGTCAACGAAAAGAAAGAAAAATACAAACAATATATAGCTAATAGGTCACCTGAAAATCATACGGCAATGAAAAGTGCGAACATAAACTGTAACAGAGTCATAGAACAAGCTAAAGAACAATATTGGACATCTTTTTGTACATGTGAAGTAAGTGACCATAAAGATATGCAAAAGATTTGGGAAAAACTGAAAACAATGAAAAATGGGATCATGTTGCCATCAATTCCAGTAAAGCTAGAAAACAACCCTTTACCTAGCTCACAGGAGAAAGCAGAAGCTTTTGCAGACATGTTTGCTGAGGTCTGTCGAGTAGAAGGACTTCCTGCCTCTAGTAGAAATTATAGGGTACAGGAAGAAAAGACCGACGCATACAAGGATCATGTCCCAGATAATACGCACTACGTAAATGCACCAATCACGCTCCAAGAATTAAAAGATGCCATTAAATCAATTCCAAATAAAAAGACATCAGTAGGATTTGATGCAATTTCCAATGAGATGTTGAAAAATTTACCAGAAAATTTTTTAATCTTGCTACATAATATGTTTAAAAAATGCTGGAATAGCGGCAAACTGCCCGACTATTGGAAACAATCAATAGTGGTTCCTGTACTAAAAGCAGGTAAATGCAATATTGACTTGAAAAACTATAGGCCAATTGCATTAACATCACACGTATGTAAACTTATGGAGAAAATAATTTTAAAGAGATTGATGTACTACTGTGAAAAGAACAACATATTACCAGTGAATCAGGCAGGGTTTAGAAAAGGCAGGTCACCAGTGGAACTCCTAACAAAGCTAACCACTAATATCAAACAACAATTTGCCAGACGCCAATGTGTTTTAGCTACATTCTTTGATATAACTAAAGCATAGACCAAGTATGGCATTCCCGATTATTATTCAAATTGAAAAGTATTGGGCTAACAGGTCACATTTTTGATTATGTCAAATGCTTCTTAGAAGACCGCGTAATTCAAACGAGGATCGAAAATGTGTATTCTTCAAAACGATTTCTTCAAATGGGTATCCCTCAGGGATCCGTTATTGCTCCCCTTCTCTTCATGATATTATTGCATGACTTACCCAGTAAAATTTCTAAACATGTAACTTTAGCTCAATATGCTGATGATTTATGCATGTGGATGCAGGTCAATATGAAAAGAAAAACTCCTTTGCGCTGTCTTAATTATACGCGTAAATGTTATCAATTAGAACTCGATAAAATAGCACGATATATGGTAGAAAATGGACTACATCTATCCGTGGAAAAAACAAAGATAGTTTTGTTTAACAGTGGAGCTAACCCAGCAAATGTTCCCACGTTCAAACTGGGAGATACTCTTCTTCAGTATAATGAGTCGATTAAATTCTTAGTTTTCCTTACAGCCAAATTATCTTGGAATCAGCATATTGAATACTTATTAACAAAAGCTCAAAAAAGTTTAAATTTCTTGAAAATAGTTCGCAAACAGATATGGGGACAAGATGCATCAACACTTGTTCATCTCTGTAAATCGCTTATTAGATCTAAATTAACCTATGCCCAAGAAATATTCTTCAGCGCACCAAAACGCTTACTCACAAAACTGCAGAGCATAGATTGTAAAGGTTTCAAACTTGCGCTGGGTCTTCCAATGCATGCCTGTTGCCATCGTACATACAATGCAATCAAATTGTTGCCACTTGATGAACAAAGGAAAGTCGCTTCTACTAAATTTCTGTTAAGAAACACTACCATAGAAAACAGCATCAAAACAGAGACAAAAGTAAGATCAGACACCGACTTTCCAAAAAGAGCTAAATCAATATCCTCACAAGTCACGCTTGCAACATTTACAGCTGATGTTATGAAAGGCTCTGGAATTGATTTAGACACAGGTCCTGTAACTTTAAGACCTTCGTTTTCACCAGTACCCAGTTGGGAACTTCAAAGAGCACGATTTGACATACACCACACTGACTTAAAAAAAGAAGATAATATCAATTTACTGGCATGTCACGTTAAATGTCATATAGAAGACTTTTATTCCGATCACTTGAAAGTTTACACTGATGGTTCAATAATTGAAAGACAAGCAGGTTCAGCGTTTTTAATACCTGCTCTCAAAATTGAGAAATCTTTCTATATAGGACTTTATAAATCTATCTTTACTGCAGAACTCTTTGCAATCTTAATGGCTTTGAATTGTATGATAAATCTTCCTAGGACAATTCCCCAGATACTTTTTTTGCGTTGATTCAAAATCTGTACTTCAAGCTCTTGAATTATCAAAATTACAAACAAGATCTGAAATGATATTGGAAATTACTCACTTGATTAATAGTTTATCCTTAAGAGGCACTGATATTACTTTCTGCTGGATACCATCTCATAGTTCTTTTCATTACAATGATATGGTTGATAGGGCTGCCAAACGGGGGGCAAAGAGCTCACCATATTCAAATCATATACAACTTTCCCTCTCATTGCATGAGTGTTATACCTTAGTGGACGCCTACGTATGGAAGCAGTTTCAAGATAAACAGAAAAAGTATGAAAAATGTTACATGAATTTTGAAATTAGCAAAACACCTAAGCGGTTCCTTGCCAGCAGAAGTATACAATCCCTTATGTATAGGTGGAAACTTGATGCATTCAAAACAAAATACACCAGGAATGTAGTGTGCCTGTGTGGAAAGAAGATAACACATAGTCATATTCTTTCCTGCGTTCGGGTAAAACAACATATACCTACATTATCAACGAAGACAGTTTCTGACATATTTGCCTCACCATCCTTAACATATGAATTTTTTGTTAGCCTGTCAAAAAGTCCGATAGCGAAATATATTTAACGTGCCGTTACTTCTCATGTTCAGTGTTATGGTTAGCTAATTTTACTGTTTCAATCGTTAATTATGATAACGTCATTTGTGAATTTTTCTTTCTTGTCTTGTTTTTCTGGTTCTTTTTTTTTTTTCCTGAAGATTAACCTTTTGCAAGTTTGTTTGTTGTTGGGTTGTTTTTTTTTGTTTTTGTTTTTTTGTTGTTGTCTAAAATCACTTTAGTGAAT
>JAPXFY010001557.1:0-2500 GCA_030674185.1 Monoplex corrugatus | reverse complement strand
TGGATATGCTGAATGTCTGTTGTTTCTCTATATCATTCAAGTTCTTGTAAAGTATGACCATGCTGGCATATGTTATGCTGTGCAGTACTACACCTTCTCTTCACATAGACATGGCAGTTGATGGATGTGGATTAGGAGGAAACATTTTTTTACCAGAGTATTTCAGACGGAACATGGTGTTTTATCAGTAGCATGGGCATCGTAGACAGTCAACAAGCAAAGCCAGGACAAGATTGAAGCAGCCGAGATGTGGTTTCTAAGAAGGATGTTGCAAGTTCCATGGACAGCAAAGAAAACAGACGAGACAGTCTTGATGGAGGCAGACACAAGTAGATCATTCATAAGGAAGATTAGGAAAAGGCAGGCAACATTCATAGGCCATTTTTTTGAGGAAAGGAGAATTGGAGCACCTGGTCACGACAGGAAAGCTGGAGGGAAGGAGAGCACCGGGAGAAGATACTAGATGGACTTCCAGAGTGGCTGAAGACAAGGAGGGTGGAAGAGATGCTTGAGGCAACAAGATATAGAGACAGATGGAAGTCCATAATCGCCAACGCCATTCTTCTTCTTCTTCTGATGATGATGATGATGATGATGATGATGGGTATCAAAAGTTTACCTAGCTTATTGATATATGTGGAGGGGGAGAGGGGGAGGGGGATTCCTGTTTGACCGGCTGTAATCAACTGACCACCATCAAACTTTCAAAGAATCAGAAACATACTGTTGACTGTATGAACTAATTTTATTTATAAGTACGAAAATAACAACGGGCAACAGAACACATATTAGCTTCTCTCAGTACTCTCCATCTTCAGTTTAATTAATAAGGAGAGTGCTGGTATTTCGTCGATGAGGAACGACAGAAACAACAATGATGTCTAATAAATCAAATTGGCTGCTAGCGTTGAAGCAAACAGGACTCTGAAAGACACAAAATCAGAATCAGAACGGTTATTAAACAACAAGACAGATCATGTGTTAACGTTCATCCAACCATCCTTTGTCGAGCGTACAATAAGACAACAAAGGATACTTTTACATAGCTTAGCCATAAAACAGTAAGCAGACAACTTCCCTGACGTGGGAGATAACGGCAGATCTGTCATTTTCTCTTGCTAAGCGCCATGTGAGAAAACAGATGTCAACTATTATTTTCTAAGATTTAACAAGAAACACCCGATAGTGCTGGATAGACCCAGATCAACAATGCCTCACAATATTCTGGACAGTCTCCGACCAAGCTACCGATGCCACACGATAGCCATCAGGCAAAACAAACAAACAAACAAACAAAACAAACAAACAAACCAAAAACAAAACAAAAAAACAAACAAACAAACAAATAAACCAAAAACAAAAACAAAACAAACAAACAAAACAAAAAAACAAAAACAAAAACTAAAACAAATTGGGGTGCCCTTGCGTTGCATGACCCCTTCAGACCCAGTCATCATTTACAGTGTTTATGAACCCAGGGACATAACCACACAGCGATCACTAACCAGGTTCAGCCCAGCTACCGCACCAAGACAGAATGGAAGAGCCCTCTCTTGCCTTATCCTGATAGCAGCCGCCCAGTCGCCAGCTGGCATATATCTGCCAGCTCTATTCCCCATACCACACACAATTAGCAGTTGGAAGCTTCCAACATTGCTTTACTATAACCACAGGAGGTGTTTGATCGGCCGTGAAAGTGGCCAGGCATGATGCTCCAGACACAGCCCATTTTGCTGTTCAGCAAGGTCTGACATATCCCTAAAGGGATCCCACGTTTGCCGTCTTTCCGAGCTGCCAGCAGGTCTTTCCCGTGGTCATCAGGCCTGACTTCTCCCTGGTCACGTCAGATCCGTCTTTTTTTCTTCCCCTGCTAACCGCTGTGTTAAAAAAAAAACTTTTTTGTTTTGTTTTTCTTTGTCTTGTTTTGTTTTGTTTTGTTTTGTCCCGCTAAGCTCTGTTCATTTATCCTTTGTTGTCTTTGGTATACGATTTGCAAAGGCCAGTCTGCCCAAAACTTGCCTGCCCCATCCATCCTTTGTTGTCTTAGCTTGACAAAGGCTACTTGGACCAGACATTGCCAATTTTGTTTTGTTATATAAGATGCACGTTCTGATTCGTGTATGTGCGTGCGTACGTGCGTGCATGCGTGCGTGCATGCGTGTGTGCGTGCATGCGTGTGTGCGTGCATGCGTGTTTCGTGCTTGTGTGCTTGCACGCACGCGCTATGTGTGTGTGTGTGTGTGTGTGTGTGTGTGTGTGTGTGTGTGTGTGTGTGTGTGTGTGTGTGTTTGTGTGTGTGTGTGTGTGTTGTGTGTGTGTGTGTGTGTGTGTGTTTGTGTGTGTGTGTGTGTGTGTGTGTGTTTGTGTGTGTGTGTGTGTGTGTGTGTATGTGTGTGTGTGTGTTTGTGTGTGTGTGTGTGTGTGTGTGTGTGTGTGTATGTGTGTGTGTGTGTGTGTGTGTGTGTGTGTGTGTGTGTGTGTGTGTGTGTGTGTGTGTGTG
>JAPXFY010001556.1:17500-27500 GCA_030674185.1 Monoplex corrugatus | reverse complement strand
TTAAATCGTATACATGACATTGGTTCTTTTCTATGTAAAGAAGCTGTACAATGCTCACAAGTTTTTTTTAATCATATGCATGATATTGGTGCATTTCTGTGTAAACGGGTTGTACAATGCTCACAAGCATTTTAATCATATGCATCATATTGGTTCTTTTCTGTGTAAACAAATTAAACAGTAGTCACAAATATTTTAATCATATGCATGACATCGGTTTATTTCTGTGTAAACGAGTTGTACAATACTCACAAGTATTTTAATCGTATGCATGACATTGATTATTTTCTTTGTAAACAAGTTGTACAGTGTTTACACGTATTTTGAGTAATCGTATGCATGATATTGGTTCATTTCTTTGTAAACAAGTTGTACAGTGTTCACAAGTATTTTAATCATATGCATGACATTGGTGCATTTCTGTGTAAACAGGTTGTACAATGCTCACAAGTATTTTAATCATATGCATGATATTGGTTCATTTCTTTGTAAACAAGTTGTACAGTGTTCACAAGTATTTTAATCATATGCATGACATTGGTGCATTTCTGTGTAAACAGGTTGTACAATGCTCACAAGTATTTTAATCATATGCATGACATTGGTGCATTTCTGTGTAAACAGGTTGTACAATGCTCACAAGTATTTTAATCATATGCATGACATTGGTGCATTTCTGTGTAAACAGGTTGTACAATGCTCACAAGTATTTTAATCATATGCATGACATTGGTGCATTTCTGTGTAAACAGGTTGTACAATGCTCACAAGTATTTTAATCATATGCATGACATTGGTGCATTTCTGTGTAAACAGGTTGTACAATGCTCACAAGTATTTTAATCATATGCATGACATTGGTGCATTTCTGTGTAAACAGGTTGTACAATGCTCACGTGTATTTTAATCATATGCATGACATTGTTTCTTTTCTGTGTAAACAAATTGAACAATATTTACAAATATTTTAATCATATGCATGGCATTGGTTCATTTCTGTGTAAACAAGTTGTACATGTTCATAAGTGTTATAATCGTATACATGACGTTAGTTTTTTTCTGTGTAAACAAGTTGTACATGTTCATAAGTGTTATAATCGTATACATGACGTTAGTTTTTTTCTGTGTAAACAAGTTGTACATGTTCATAAGTGTTATAATCGTATACATGACGTTAGTTTTTTTCTGTGTAAACAAGTTGTACATGTTCATAAGTGTTATAATCGTATACATGACGTTAGTTTTTTTCTGTGTAAACAAGTTGTACATGTTCATAAGTGTTATAATCGTATACATGACGTTAGTTTTTTTCTGTGTAAACAAGTTGTACATGTTCATAAGTGTTATAATCGTATACATGACGTTAGTTTTTTTCTGTGTAAACAAGTTGTACAACGCTCACAAGTTTTTTAATCGTATGTGTGACATTGGTTCTTTTCTGTGTAAACAAGTTGTACAACGCTCACAAGTTTTTTAATCGTATGTATGGCATTGGTTCTTTTCTGTGTAAACACGTTGCATGCATATTATACATACACTTTAAATGCGCATGAGTTAGGTCAAGAACGAAACCCAGGCATGATAACACAGTGTGGACCATAAAGGAAAATATCAAACTGTCCACTCTTAGACAAATCCAGCTTGCAACACAAAAAAAAAAAAAGAAAAAAAAAACTGGCTCGTTTGCTGCCCGTTTGAATGTTTCCATCATTCTGGTGGTGTCAGGTTCTTGTTGCATAGGTTCCTTCTCTTCCTCCCACACTGCTCATTTCAAGACCTTACTGGAGGTGTTGTGGATGCTCAGGGAATCTGCCGTGTAGTTACTGGCAGTTTTGAATTGAGCGCGTATGTCATTGTCCAACCGCGATGAATCCATCATGAACACACTGCAAGGAAACTAGAAACAAGCAGCATGATGGGCATACATGATCAGCATGAGGCATAAAAGTAACATACAACTGAAAGAAACTTTACATCAGCTTTGCTACAAATGTGACATAACATGCAAAGAAATAATCGAAATTGATCAGATTGCAGTCAACTTGCAGTACAGATATCAACATGACAGACCAGACAACAGATTACAGTCAACTTGCAGTACAGATATCAACATGACAGACCAGACAACAGATTACAGTCAACTTGCAGTACAGATATCAACATGACAGACCAGACAACAGATTGCAGTCAACTTGCAGTACAGATATCAACATGACAGACCAACAGATTGCAGTCAACTTGCAGTACAGATATCAACATGACAGACCAGACAACAGATTGCAGTCAACTTGCAGTACAGATATCAACATGACAGACCAGACAACAGATTGCAGTCAACTTGCAGTACAGATATCAACATGACAGACCAGACAACAGATTGCAGTCAACTTGCAGTACAGATATCAACATGACAGACCAGACAACAGATTGCAGTCAACTTGCAGTACAGATATCAACATGACAGACCAGACAACAGATTGCAGTCAACTTCCAGTACAGATATCAACATGACAGACCAACAGATTGCAGTCAACTTGCAGTACAGATATCAACATGACAGACCAACAGATTGCAGTCAACTTGCAGTACAGATATCAACATGACAGACCAGACAACAGATTGCAGTCAACTTGCAGTACAGATATCAACATGACAGACCAGACAACAGATTGCAGTCAACTTGCAGTACAGATATCAACATGACAGACCAGACAACAGATTGCAGTCAACTTCCAGTACAGATATCAACATGACAGACCAGACAACAGATCGCAGTCAGCTTGCAGTACAGATATCAACATGACAGACCAGACAACAGATTGCAGTCAACTTGCAGTACAGATATCAACATGACAGACCAGACAACAGATTGCAGTCAACTTGCAGTACAGATATCAACATGACAGACCAGACAACAGATTGCAGTCAACTTGCAGTACAGATATCAACATGACAGACCAGACAACAGATTGCAGTCAACTTGCAGTACAGATATCAACATGACGACCAGACAACAGATTGCAGTCAACTTCAGTACAGATATCAACATGACAGACAACAACAGATTGCAGTCATTGCAGTACAGATATCAACATGACAGACCAGACAAATTGCATCAACTTGCAGTACAGATATCAACATGACAACGACCAGAACAGATTGCAGTCAACATGAGTCAACAATAAACAGACAACAGATGCAGTCAACTTGCAGTACAGATCAACATCGACAGACAACAGATTGCAGTCAACTTGCATAAGATATCAACATGACAGACACAGATTGCAGTCAACTTCCAGTACAGATATCAACATGACAGACCAACAGATTGCAGTCAACTGCAGTACAGATATCAACATGACAGACCAACAGATTGCAGTCAACTTGCAGTACAGATATCAACATGACAGACCAGACAACAGATTGCAGTCAACTTGCAGTACAGATATCAACATACAGACAGACAACAGATTGCAGTCAACTTGCAGTACAGATATCAACATGACAGACCAGACAACAGATTGCAGTCAACTTGCAGTACAATATCAACATGACAGACCAACAAAGATTCGCAGTCAACTTGCAGTACAGATATCAACATGACAGACCAGACAACAGATTGCAGTCAACTTGCAGTACAGATATCAACATGACAGACCAACAGATTGCAGTCAACTTGCAGTACAGATATCAACATGACAACAGACAACAGATTGCAGTCAACTTGCAGTACAGATATAACATGACAGACCAGACAACAGTGCAGTCAACTTGCAGTACAGATATCAACATGACAGACAACAACAGATTGCAGTCAACTTGCAGTACAGATATCAACATACGACCAGACAGACATGCAGTCAACTTGCAGTACAGATATCAACATGACAGACAGACAACGATTGCAGTCAACTTGCAGTAAGATATCAACATGACAGACTAGACAACAGATTGCAGTCAACTTGCAGTACAGATATCAACATGACAGACCGACAACAGATTGCAGTCAACTTGCAGTACAGATATCAACATGACAGACCAAAACAGATTGCAGTCAACTTGCAGTGAGATATCAACATGACAGACCAAAACAGATTGCAGTCAACTTGCAGTACAGATATCAACATGACAGACCAGACAACGATTGAGTCAATAGCAGTGAATAT
This sequence comes from Monoplex corrugatus, assembly GCA_030674185.1. Taxonomy (NCBI): domain Eukaryota; kingdom Metazoa; phylum Mollusca; class Gastropoda; order Littorinimorpha; family Ranellidae; genus Monoplex; species Monoplex corrugatus. The sequence continues at coordinate 23,334 of JAPXFY010001556.1, read as the reverse complement.
CAACATGACAGACCAACAGATTGCAGTCAACTTGCAGTACAGATATCAACATGACAGACCAGACAACAGATTGCAGTCAACTTGCAGTACAGATATCAACATGACAGACCAAACAGATTGCGTCAACTTGCAGTACAGATATCAACATGACAGAGACAACAGATTGCAGTCAACTTGCAGTACAGATATCAACATGACAGACCAACAAGATTGCAGTCAACTTGCAGTACGATATCAACATGACAGACCAGACAACAGATTGCAGTCAACTTGCAGTACAGATATCAACATGACAGACCAACAGATTGCAGTCAACTTGCAGTACAGATATCAACATGACAGACCAGACAACAGATTGCAGTCAAACTTGCAGTGAGATATCAACATGACAGACCAACAGATTGCAGTCAACTTGCAGTAACAGATATCAACATGACAGACCAGACAACAGATTGCAGTCAACTTGCAGTACAGATATCAACATGACAGACCAACAGATTGCGGTCAACTTGCAGTACAGATATCAACATGACAGACAGACAACAGATTGCAGTCAACTTGCAGTACAGATATCAACATGACAGACCAACAGATTACGGTCAACTTGCAGTACAGATATCAACATGACAGACAGACAACAGATTGCAGTCAACTTGCAGTACAGATATCAACATGACAGACCAACAAGATTGCAGTCAACTTGCAGTACAGATATCAACATGACAGACTAGACAACAGATTGCAGTCAACTTGCAGTACAGATATCAACATGACAGACCAACAGATTGCAGTCAACTTGCAGTACAGATATCAACATGACAGACCAGACAACAGATCGCAGTCAACTTGCAGTACAGATATCAACATGACAGACCGACAACAGATTGCAGTCAACTTGCAGTACAGATATCAACATGACAGACCAGACAACAGATTGCAGTCAACTTGCAGTACAGATATCAACATGACAGACCAGACAACAGATTGCAGTCAACTTGCAGTACAGATATCAACATGACAGACCAGACAACAATTACAGTCAACTTGCAGTACAGATATCAACATGACAGACCTGACAACAGATTGCAGTCAACTTGCAGTACAGATATCAACATGACAGACCAGACAATAGATTGCAGTCAACTTGCAGTACAGATATCAACATGACACACCAACAGATTGCAGTCAACTTGCAGTACAGATATCAACATGACAGACCAACAGATTGCAGTCAACTTGCAGTACAGATATCAACATGACAGACCAACAGATTGCAGTCAACTTGCAGTACAGATATCAACATGACAGACCTGACAACAGACTGCAGTCAACTTGCAGTACAGATATCAACATGACAGACCAGACAATAGATTGCAGTCAACTTGCAGTACAGATATCAACATGACAGACCAGACAATAGATTGAAGTCAACTTGCAGTACAGATATCAACATGACAGACCAGACAACAGATTGCAGTCAACTTGCAGTACAGATATCAACATGACAGACCAACAGATTGCAGTCAACTTGCAGTACAGATATCAACATGACAGACCTGACAACAGATTGCAGTCAACTTGCAGTACAGATATCAACATGACAGACCAGACAATAGATTGCAGTCAACCTGCAGTACAGATATCAACATGACAGACAACAGATTGCAGTCAACTTGCAGTACAGATATCAACATGACAGACCAACAGATTGCAGTCAACTTGCAGTACAGATATCAACATGACAGACCTGACAACAGATTGCAGTCAACTTGCAGTACAGATATCAACATGACAGACCAGACAATAGATTGCAGTCAACCTGCAGTACAGATATCAACATGACAGACAACAGATTGCAGTCAACGTGCAGTACAGATATCAACATGACAGACCAGACAACAGATTGCAGTCAACTTACAGTACAGATATCAACATGACAGACCAACAGATTGCAGTCAACTTGCAGTACAGATATCAACATGACAGACCAGACAACAGATTGCAGTCAACTTGCAGTACAGATATCAACATGACAGACCAGACAACAGATTGCAGTCAACTTGCAGTACAGATATCAACATGACAGACCAGACAACAGATTGCAGTCAACTTGCAGTACAGATATCAAAATGACAGACCAGACAACAGATTGCAGTCAACTTGCAGTACAGATATCAACATGACAGACCAACAGATTGCAGTCAACTTGCAGTACAGATATCAACATGACAGACAACAGATTGAAGTCAACTTGCAGTACAGATATCAACATGACAGACCAGACAACAGATTGCAGTCAACTTGCAGTACAGATATCAACATGACAGACCAGACAACAGATTGCAGTCAACTTGCAGTACAGATATCAACATGACAGACCAACAGATTGCAGTCAACTTGCAGTACAGATATCAACATGACAGACCAGACAACAGATTGCAGTCAACTTGCAGTGCAGATATCAACATGACAGACCAGACAACAGGTGTTTCTGGAATTTGGATCGCACTTTTTTTTTTCAAACTTTTTGAAAAAAAAAAATTTCATGCAAGCAATAATGTAGACAAATGGGACGTAGTAAACCAGCCGAATGTGACTGCTGTTACATGGTCAGAAAAAAAAATCTGTTTTACGCAAAATATCCATATGCTTAAAGCTTAAAATGTTGACGAAGCAGCATTAACATCTAAACAATACATATTTCAGGGACATGAAACTTTGACTTTAATATTGTACATTGTATTCTTCAGTTTGATGCCTGTATTTTAACTTGTCTGTTTCCTTTCTGTGTTGCTGTTGTTGTTGTTGCTTGGTGGTGGTGGTGGTGGTATATGTGTGTAAATGTGTGTGTGTGTGTGTGTGTGTGTGTATGTGTGTGTGTGTGTGTGTGTGTGTGTGTGCGTGTGTGTGTGTGCGCGCGCGTTTATATATATATATATATATATATATATATATATATGTATAATATATATGTATATATATATATATACATCTCTCTCTCTCTCTCTCTCTCTCTCTCTCTCTCTATATATATATATATATATAAAATATATATATATATATATATATAATTATAGTGTGTGTATGTGTGAAAACTCCCATCTTAACCGTACCATTCCTCTCTCTCTCTTCTTCTTCTTCTTCTTATTATTATTATTATTATTATGAAAGATACGATAAAGTAATTTTATATATTTTTTGTGTAAGTTTTACCATGTTTATGTGTTTGTTTGAATATGGTTTCTGTGTCTGTTTTGATATATTGTGTGTGTCTGCTTTAACGTATTTCGTGTGAAGTTTTATTCTGTTGTTGTGTGTGTCTGTTTTTCAGTATTGAGGCATGTTGTGTATGTTTAATATGTATCGTGTTTATTTTAATATCATGTGTCTTTTTTAATTTTCATTTTTTTTGTTTCTGTTTAATACATGTGTGTGTCTAATATATTTTGTGTGTCTGTTTCAATATGTTACGTGTGTCTACATGTTTGTCAGTTTATATATATATATATATATATATATATATATATATATATATATACATATGTATATATTTATATATATATGTGTGTGTATATATAATTATACATATATATAATTATACATATATAAAAATATATATATAAATTATATGCATGTCTGCGTACATTGTGTCTTGTGGGTCTGTTTTAATATATTTTGTGTCTGTTTTGATGTGTTTGGTATGCTGTATATCTATTTAAATACATTTTGTGAGTCTGTTTCCATAAGTTTTGCGTGCCTGTTTTGATATAGTTCATGTGTCTGTTATAATGTATGTCCTGTTAAAATGTTCATATATTCCGTGTGTCTCTTTCAGTATAATTCGTGTCTGTTTCAGTATGTCTTGTATGTCTGTTTCGATGTAGTTTGTGTCTCGAGTTTTCATACATTGTTTTTGTAAAAGTTTTAATGTTTTTGAGCGCGTATAACTATTCATGTATTTTGTCCGTAAATTTCAGTATCTTTTGTGGCAGATCTTTACGTGTGTCTTGTGTGTCAGTTATTACATTTCCGGGCCCCAGAGGGTCGCATGCTCTCCAACGCGAGAAGCATCAAACATGGGACGATGTTTTCTGTGCATGCCAGTTCAGAAGATTCGGTCAATGATTTCTGTCAATCGGCTGACGGCAAGAGCAGTTAGTTCATGCGTGAAAGAGCGGAGCGGGGGGAGAGGGGGGGGGGTCGGTTCAGGTGATCGATCGATCGATTGACCGGTCGCCGGATCAGTTGGATCGATTGTCGCAGGGCGAGTGAATGTTCGTTATATGAACTCTCCATCATTCATTCCCTCGGTGCGGAGTGCGTTTGGCTGATTCAGTCTGTGTGGGTATTGTGCTGCATCGAATAGAAGTTCATTATTTCTGTCAGTCCGTCCGTCTGTCTGTCTGTCTGTCTGTCTGTCTGTCTGTCTGTCTGTGTATCTGTCTGTCTGTTTCTCTGACTATCTATCTATCTGTCTGTCTGTCTTTCTATCTATCTATCTATCTATCTATCTGTCTGTCTGTCTGTCTGTCTGTCTTTCTATGTGTCTATCTATCTACCTGCCTGTCTGTCTGTCTGATTATCTATCTGTCTATCTATCTATCTATCTATCTATCTATCTGTCTATCTATCTATCTATCTATCTGTCTGTCTGTCTGTCTATCCATTTATCTATCTATATATCTGTTTGTCTGTCTATATATATCCATCTGTCTGTCTATGTGTGTGTGTGCGCGCTCGTGTGTGTTGAAAGAGAGAGAGAGAGAGAGAGAGAGAGAGAGAGAGAGAGAGAGAGAGAGAGAGAGAGAGAGAGAGATCAGCCCCCAAAACAAAACAAATTGAAAAACGAAAAACAAGAAAACCAACCAAAAACAGCAGCGGCAACAACAACAACAACAACAACAATTATAACAAACAGAAAAACACTTCACAATAGCAAAGTATATCATCATCCAGAGTCCAGAGGCACACACATTGTGGTTCACAATGACCTAACCCCACGACACAGGTCACACACATTGTGGTTCACAATGACCTATCCCTAGGACACAGGTCACACACATTGTGTGGTTCACAATGACCAAACCCTACGACACAGGTCACACACATTGTGGTTCACAATGACCAAACTCTACGACACAGGTCACACACATTGTGTGGTTCACAATGACCAAACCCTACGACACAGGTCACACACTTTGTGGTTCACAATGACTTAACCCTGCAACACAGGTCACACACATTGTGGTTCACAATGACCTAACCCTAGGACACAGGTCACACACATTGTGGTTCACAATGACTTAACCCTGCAACACAGGTCACACACATTGTGGTTCACAATGACTTAACCCCATGACACAGGTCACACACATTGTGGTTCACAATGACTTAACCCCACGACACAGGTCACACACATTGTGGTTCACAATGACCTAACCCTACGACACAGGTCACACACATTGTGGTTCACAATGACTTAACCCCACGACACAGGTCACACACATTGTGGTTCACAATGACCAAACCCTACGACACAGGTCACACACATTGTGGTTCACAATGACCAAACCCTAGGACACAGGTCACACACATTGTGGTTCACAATGACCTAACTCTACGACACAGGTCACACACATTGTGATTCACAATGACTTAACCCTAGGACACAGGTCACACACATTGTGGTTCACAATGACCTAACCCTAGGACACATGTCACACACACATTGTGGTTCACAATGACTTAACCCTAGGACACATGTCACACACACATTGTGGTTCACAATGACCTAACCCTAGGACACATGTCACATACTTTGTGGTTCACAATGA
>JAPXFY010001556.1:12500-15000 GCA_030674185.1 Monoplex corrugatus | reverse complement strand
TGAAAGAGACCCACCCACCCATCCCGAAAAAAAAACAAAAAAAAAAACGTTTATGCAAGGGAGGAGGGTGGTGGTGGTGGTTTGAGAAAATCTCATCGCATATCTGTCTATCAGTGGGGGCTGTGTCTATTTATCTTTCCATTTTTCTGTCTGTGTCTGCCTGTGTGTCTCTGTATGTGTGTCTGTTTCTGTCTGTCTCTCTCTCTCATTCTCTCTCTCTCTCTCCATCTCTCTTTCTCTTGGCTCCGTGTGAATTGTGTGTGTGTGTGTGTGCGCGCGCGCGTGCGTGCGTGTGTGTGTTGTCACGGTGATTGGCACAGGGAATACAGAACGAATCATTGTATCGTGCTGCATCGAATTTTCACTCTCATCATCACCATTAGCATCATCATCATCATCATCATCACCATTAGCATCATCATCATCACCATTAGCATCATCATTATCATCATCATCACCATTAGCATCATCATCATCACCATTAGCATCATCATTATCATCATCATCATCATCACCATTATCATCATCATCACCATTAGCATCATCATCACCATTAGCATCATCATCATCACAATTAGCATCAGCATCATCATCACCACCATTAGCATCAGCATCATCATCATCACCATTAGCATCATCATCATTACCATTAGCATTATCATCACCATTAGCATCATCATCATCATCACCATTAGCATCATCATCACCATTAGCTTCACCATTACCATCATCATCACCACCATTAGCATCATCATCATCACCATTAGCATCACCATTATCATCATCATCATCAGCATCATCATCATCAGCATCATCAGCATCATCATCATCATCTTCTTCTTCTTCTTCTTCTTCTTTTTCTTTCTCTCTTTCTTCTTCTTTTTTCTTTTTCTTTCTCTCGTTCTTCTTCTTCTTCTTCTTTTTCTTCTTTATCCATTTCTCCTTCTTCTCTCCTTTTTTCTTATTCTTCTTCGCCTTCTCCTTTCTCTTTCTCTCTTTCTTCTTCTTCTTCTACTTCTTCTACTTCTTTCTTTCTTTCTTCTTCTTCTTCTCCTGCATTCTCTTTTTTTCTTTCTTTCTTTCTTTCTTCCTTTCTTTCTTTTACTTCTTTTTCTGTCTTTTCCCCCTTCTCCTTCTCCTGTGTCTTTTCCTCTCCTTTTTCTTCTGTGTCTTTTTCCCTCCTTTCTTACCCTTGTCGTCTCTGGCCCAAGTCGATCCCTTCGTCTATCACCCATAACAGGCAAACGTATATATATATATATAGACTTGTCTACATGCTGCAGGCGGGTCGTGGCAGTAGTAGGTACATATACATGTACAGATAGGTAAGGCAATATTCGTAGATCTATGTGTATGCTCACTCGTTCACCTTGAAGTAGGGCCCAGGAGACGCTGTTTTATCTTATCACCCGCCGTCCATCAAACATTCGTATAGATCGTCTGGAGAGCCGGCATGTAGGCTCTGCTCGCTTCGCTATAGGGGAAAAAAAAACTTTGTAGTAGTAAGATATGTCTGAGAGCAAGTGGTTATCGAGTGGGACATGTTTTCAAAAGGAAAAAAAACCCGCCTTCTTTGAAGTGTCGGAGGGTGGGGTGGGGGTGGGGGGTGGAGGAGGGGTTACGAGATGTGGTTGATTGATTTGATTCAGTTTTTACGTCGACACCCACCTCAGATGATATGGCCGACGGGGATAACCATCCCAAGGAAGTGGGGGCTTATCTAATTTTATGCTGACCCACCAGAACAACAACGATGTTAAGATGGGACAGTGAGAAGGCCAGTTTTAATGGGAGGACTTATGTAATCCTATACTGACACCACCAGAACAACAACGATGTTAAGATGGGACAGTGAGAAGGCCAGTTTTAATGGGAGGACTTATGTAATCCTATACTGACACCACCAGAACAACAACGATGTTAAGATGGGACAGTGAGAAGGCCAGCTTTAATGGGAGGACTTATGTAATCCTATACTGACACCACCAGAACAACAACGATGTTAAGATGGGACAGTGAGAAGGCCAGTTTTAATGGAAGGACTTATGTAATCCTATACCGACACCACCAGAACAACAACGATGTTAAGATGGGACAGTGAGAAGGCCAGTTTTAATGGGAGGACTTATGTAATCCTATACTGACACCACCAGAACAACAACGATGTTAAGATGGGACAGCGAGAAGACCAGTTTTAATGAAGCGCACTCCGGGATTCGAACCCACAGCCTTTAGCGTGTGAATCCGACGCTCAAACCAACTGAGCTACTGGGGCCCGCATACGAGGTCAGGGAGTCATATTTCAGGTTCATATTGCTTATAGCCCAGCCGACACCTAGAGCCATATCAGGGGTTAACGCCACGTCAAAAGCGACACCCAAGTTAACGAGAAGAGGATGTGGAAATGTGTAACGTAATATCGTAGCGTAGTGTAAGATATGAGATGTGGTTTCTAAGAAGAATGTTAAGGGTTCCATGGACAGCAAAGAAAACAAACGAG
>JAPXFY010001555.1:0-34978 GCA_030674185.1 Monoplex corrugatus | reverse complement strand
TGCTATGATGCTGAGAGCGAGAGACACAGATCAAGCTACAGAGCGCAAAACTAATGGGGGGGGGGGGGGGGTTGAAAAGTAAAGAGAGATTCCGGTGGGGAATTACATTCTAGATCACGCAGGTATTCAAGCCTGATGTAAAATCAGACCGATCAAAAACTGCCATTTCATGAGCAATTGATTTAGATCCAAAGGCTACTAACAGCTTCTACAGAACCTCGTATTTATACATTACGCGACTCTCACAGGTTCACACTGTAACTGTTTGGAGTGTTGCTCAACCGTAACATGGGGTCAGCAAGTGATCAATTTGAATAATTAAAAAACTTCGCTTTGGAACACATGGCGCCCGGAAACAGCCGAGTTGGGGTGGCCCTTAGCGTCGCACTGTGCCATCGTTTTAAATATGCCTTCATAAGTTCATTTTCATTGGCATTTCCTTGAACTGACACCAGTTTCTTTATAGTTTTGGTAACTAGAGTGACTGCACTTTTGGTTTTGCGAGGCAAATTCCTAACGTCAGTTGGATTTTACATAATCAAAAATCAGTTTTTCGTTAAGTTTACCCTATCTACTGTCTCCTCCCCCTTCCCCTCATCTCCATTTCAAGACCTTGCCAGGATAAAGGGTTTTGATCAAACTCAAAAAGGGTCTGCCGGTCAAGTGCGTCAGATCTGATGCAGTGCACAACGTGTCTGAAATTGTCTGAGGTCCATGAATCCCTCTTGAACAAATTCCTGACTTCCACAGTATATACTCCTAATCATAATTTAAGGGCCACTTCTTCCTTCCTCTCTAATTTTAAGTTGAAATAATTGACAATGTTTAGAATTGATTCTATGTTTTATTTCATCATTTCCACACCTGTTTTGGAAAAAGAAATTAGCACAATGACCCATTAGTGAACAGCACATGCATTTAAAGGAACATCCCCCCCTTTTCAAAAAACAGAAAGTGTCAGATTTGGCCAATCTGTTTTCAATATCGCGTGTGTCCGCCCCGAGCCTGGATGCATGCTTCACAGCGCCGATGCATCGACCCCACAAGGGTACGGACTGTGTCCTGAGGGATGGCCGCCCACTCGATCTGCAGGATGTCGACCAGCCTGGCCAGGGTGCCCGGTGGGGGGTGGTTGTCCCTGATGCGCCTCCCGAGCACATCCCAAGGTGTTCAATTGGGTTCAGGTCAGGTGAGCACGCTGGCCAGGCCATACGGACGACTTCATGCTGCTCCAGGAAGTCGGTCACAAGGCGTGCTCGATGCGCAGGTGCATTGTCGTCCTGGAAGATGGCGCCTTGACCAAGGTCCACAAGCGCAGGCAGTGCCACGGCCGCCAGAACCTCGTCCCGGTACCGGACCCCGTTCAGGATGCCGTCAATGGGGAGCAGGGGGGTCCGGGTACCACGGCTCATGCCACCCCACACCATCACCGACCCGCCGCCGTACCGGTTATGCTCTTGGACAGTGGCGTCAGCGAACCTCTCCCCTTGACGTCGCCACACCCGAGCCCGGCCATCGTTAAAAGTCAGGGTGAACCTGGACTCATCCGAAAACAAGACCCGGGCCCACTGTTGCCTTGTCCAGGTCACGTGCTCCCTGGCCCAGGTCATGCGGCGCACTCTGTTGACCGGTGACAGCACGGGTCGGACGGCCGGTCTCCGTGACCTCAAGTTTGCCTCATGTAGCCGTCTTCTCACCATGCTGCAGCTGATGTTAGCACCTGTTGCGTCCCTCAGCTGACCCCTCAAGGTCACCGCAGTGGATGCCCTTTCCCTCAGGACGGAGAGGGCAAGGTAGCGGTCTTGCTGTCTTGTCGTTACTCTGGGTCGACCCGTGTGACGCCTTTCCTGGACTGCTCCAGTCTCATTGAAGCGCTCCAGCAGTCTCTGGATTGTGGAATGCGACACTTCAAGTCGTCTAGCAACTTCCCGCTGCGCTAGGCCTTCATCAAGCAGAGCGAGGGCTCTCCCCCGCTGCTCATCCGTCATCCGTCGTCTTGCAAGCATGGTTAAAACGAACCAAGAACGGGTCCATTTTATCCTCGTCTGCGGGCAACTTTGGCTGGAGTAGTGTTCAAAAAGGGCTTGCCTTGCACGTGCAAAGCGAATTTTGTCGCTACCTTGCCTGCGTCGTCAGAGAGACCCTGCTGAAGATTCGACAATTTCGTGCGGAAATTGTCTTCCTTGGGCCGCCCATTGCAAATCGGCAAATCCCCAAACACGTGCCAAAAGGAAACTGCAATGTTGTCTGAGCTCTTATCCATTCAGTTACGGCAACGAATTGGAGAAAAGAGTAAGAGAAAATAGGTTATTTCTCCTTTCAAAAATTGACTCAAAAACGTTCCTGGCCCTTCAATAATGACGTGTAGTATAAGTAGCTACCTTTGGGTTTCAGTTTCAGTTTCTCAAGATGTCTCTTTGCTGGAACGAATTCCACATGCGCTAACGTCACAGGTGCCACGTGTATGGTGACCGTGGCGTGGGCGTGGCACATGCCTTAACTAAGCCTGCACATAAACCCATCAGCTAGCCAGGTCCCGAGGCCCTACCCGGACTGTTTTACCTAGTCTATATTTTGTACTGGTATTTTATCAGCCTACCACTGGAATAATCTTGGTTACATGTAAATGACATGTGTATGTATCTTACCTTCAAAAAGGAACATATAAAGTAAACAAACAAAGGTCTGAATCACAACACAACTAGCTATTCTGTATAAACTCGTCTCACGTGAGACCCCCACCCCAGTCAAAGCCCAAATTTTCAGCTATCAACTAACCCTCGGCTTCAATTAAAAAAAAAACAGCCTTACAATCATCTATTATGTAGGCTTGAGTTAATTCTAAAACACTGGCGTCACCCTATGAGCTGTTTTCATGTCAAAACTTCCTTTACGTATACTTATAGTTATAGGCTGTTGGGAACAATCACAATGCATCGTCAACCTTCGATCAAATTATTTCAACATTCGCTCGTAGGTCACAACGACACAAGCTTGGGGTGGATGGGTTTAACTTTAATCGTACAGAAATCCTAAAATTTAAATTAAAGAGGAAACAGCCCCACAAAAGGAACGGTGGGTTGACAGAATGGACATCTTACAGGGTTAGGGTACTGTTAAATTAAATAAACAATACTGAGTCTACGTACCCAAAAGTGAAGACGTCTCAACTTGAACCGGTCACAAGCGCTACAAGTTACGCAACACGTACACCTTCCCATTGCGTTGATGTCGACAGGATATCACCGCCACCTGCTGACGTTAACTTTCAGACTGTCAGTGCATGACCTCTCCGTCACGTGGTTACAAGAGAGCAAACACCATAGTCAAGACATACTGGAATTGTTGCATTTACCAGACAAGAGAAACTCAGCACGTAGTTGCAACAGGAAATCTAGAGGGACAAAGAGCACCAGGCGAACACAGGGAGAAAACACAGTTTTGCAGATTGGACGAGAACAGAAAGGGTAGGAGAGATACTTCCAGAGACAAAAGACAGGTTCGCATGGAAGACCACGATTGCCAACGCCATGAGGCATGCATGGCACATGATGAGGATGATGATTATGATGATGGCGATGATGATGACCATCCAATCCGCAGTCAGGACATTTTATGTATTTCGCTTGACAGTCAGAACATTTGACATTTTGCATAACAGTCAGGACAGTGTACTTAACAGTCAGGACAGTTTACTTAACAGTCAGGACAGTTTACATAACAGTCAGGACAGTTTACTTAAGTCAGGACATTTTACATAACAGTCAGGACATTTTACATAACAGTCAGGACATTTTACATAACAGTCAGGACATTTTACATAACAGTCAGGACATTTTACATAACAGTCAGGACATTTGACATTTTACATAACAGTCAGGACAGTGTACATAACAGTCAGGACAGTGTACATAACAGTCAGGACAGTGTACATAACAGTCAGGACAGTGTACATAACAGTCAGGACAGTGTACATAACAGTCAGGACAGTGTACATAACAGTCAGGACAGTGTACATAACAGTCAGGACAGTGTACATAACAGTCAGGACAGTGTACATAACAGTCAGGACAGTGTACATAACAGTCAGGACAGTGTACTTAACAGTCAGGATAGTTTACTTAACAGTCAGGACAGTGTACATAACAGTCAGGACAGTGTACATAACAGTCAGGACAGTGTACATAACAGTCAGGACAGTGTACATAACAGTCAGGACAGTGTACATAACAGTCAGGACAGTTTACTTAACAGTCAGGACAGTTTACTTAACAGTCAGGACAGTGTACATAACAGTCAGGACAGTGTACATAACAGTCAGGACAATGTACATAACAGTCAGGACAGTGTACATAACAGTCAGGACAGTGTACATAACAGTCAGGACAGTGTACATAACAGTCAGGACAGTGTACATAACAGTCAGGACAGTGTACATAACAGTCAGGATAGTTTACTTAACAGTCAGGACAGTGTACATAACAGTCAGGACAGTGTACATAACAGTCAGGACAGTGTACATAACAGTCAGGACAGTGTACTTAACAGTCAGGACAGTTTACTTAACAGTCAGGACAGTGTACATAACAGTCAGGACAGTGTACTTAACAGTCAGGACAGTGTACATAACAGTCAGGACAGTGTACATAACAGTCAGGACAGTGTACTTAACAGTCAGGACAGTTTACTTAACAGTCAGGACAGTGTACATAACAGTCAGGACATTTTACTTAACAGTCAGGACAGTGTACATAACAGTCAGGACAGTGTACTTAACAGTCAGGACAGTGTACTTAACAGTCAGGACAGTGTACTTAACAGTCAGGACAGTTTTCTTAACAGCCAGGACAAATATCATAACAGTGAGGACAGTTTACTCAAAAATCAGTACATTTTACTTAACAGTCAGGACATTTTATTTAACAGTCAGGACATTTTACATAACAGTCAGTTTACATAACAGTCAGGACATTTTATTTTCATTTTTGTTTTTTGACTTTCAGGACATTTGACATTTCACTTAACAGTCAGGACTTTAACTTAACAGTCAGGACATTTTACATAACAGTCAGGACATTTTACATAACAGGACATTTTACATAACGGTCAGGACATTCTACGTAACAGTCAGGACATTTTACTTAACAGTCAGGACATTTTACATAACAGTCAGGACATTTTATTTAACAGGACATTTTACATAACAGTCAGGACATTTTACTTAACAGTCAGGACATTTTACTTAGCAGTCAGGACATTTTAATAACAGTCAGGACATTTTACTTGACAGTCAGGACATTTTTCTTAACAGTCAGGACATTTTACTTAACAGTCAGGACATTCTACTTAACAGTCAGGACAGTTTAATAACAGTCAGGACATTTTATTTAACAGGACATTTTATATAACAGTCAGGACATTTTACATAACAGTCAGGACATTTTACATAACAGTCAGGACATTTTACATAACAGTCAGGACATTTTACTTAAGTCAGGACATTTTACTTAACAGTCAGGACATTTTACATAACAGTCAGTACATTTTACTTAACAGTCAGGACATTTTACTTAACAGGACATTTTACATAACAGGCAGGACATTCTACATAACAGTCAGGACATTTTACATAACAGTCAGGACATTCTACATAACAGTCAGGACATTTTACTTAACAGTCAGGACATTCTACTTAACAGTCAGGACAGTTTACATAACAGTCAGGACATTTTATTTAACAGGACATTTTACATAACAGTCAGGACATTTTACATACCAGTCAGGACATTTTACATAACAGTCAGGACATTTTACATAACAGTCAGGACATTTTATTTAACAGTCAGGACATTCTACTTAACAGTCAGGACAGTTTACATAACAGTCAGGACATTTTATTTAACAGGACATTTTACATTACAGTCAGGACATTTTGCATAACAGTCAGGACATTTTACATAACAGTCAGGACAGTGTACATAACAGTCAGGACATTTTATTTAACAGGACATTTTACATAACAATCAGGACATTTTACATAACAGTCAGGACATTTTACATAACAGTCAGGACATTTTACATAACAGTCAGGACATGTTATTTAACAGTCAGTACATTCTACTTAACAGTCAGGACAGTTTACATAACAGTCAGGACATTTTATTTAACAGGACATTTTACATAACAGTCAGGACATTTTACATAACAGTCAGGACAGTGTACATAACAGTCAGGACAGTGTACATAACAGTCAGGACATTTTACATAACAGTCTGGACATTTTACATAACAGTCAGGACATTTTACTTAACAGTCAGGACAGTTTAATAACAGTCAGGACATTTTATTTAACAGGACATTTTACTTAACAGTCAGGACATTTTACATAACAGTCAGGACATTTTACATAACAGTCAGGACATTTTACATAACAGTCAGGACATTTTACATAACAGTCAGGACATTTTACATAACAGTCAGGACATTTTACATAACAGTCAGGAAATTTTATTTAACAGGACATTTTACTTAACAGTCAGGACATTTTACATAACAATCAGGACACTTTATTTAACAGTCAGGACAATTTACTTAACGGTCAGGACATTTTACTTAACAATCAGGACATTTTACTTAACGGTCAGGACATTTTACATAACAATCAGGACATTTTATTTAACAGTCAGGACATTTTACTTAACGGTCAGGACATTTTACTTAACAATCAGGACATTTTAAAGCAATCTCTCTCTCTCTTTCTCTCTCTCTCTCACAGACGCACACACACACACACACACACACACACACATACACACACACACACACACACACACACATACAAACATACACGCATGTGCGCACAGACATGCACAGATACACACAGACATGCACGCACAGCAAATTTCATGCTCTCTCTCTCTTTTTCTCTCTCACTAACACACACACACACACGCACGCACGTACGCACGCACTCACGCACACACATACAAACACACACACACGCACGTGCGCACATGCACGCACAGACATGAACGCACATCCACACACATACACGGCAAATCCTATGGAACGATTTGAATCGACATCCCCTTTTCTTTATACGATTCTCGACTCAGTTTGTACCAACACCTTTCCCCCACCCTCCCCATCCATCCCTCTTCTTTACCAAGTAGGGTGCGTGTGGCTTGTTGTGCCTTCACAGCGTGAGTCACGTGCACTAATTGTATCACCTCTGGGTTGTTGTCCTGGCCCACGAGCTTTTCACCTTGCCACTTGGCCCAGCGATCTGTGACATGTAAAGGCGGAGAATAATTCAGATTGGTATAATAACATACACCCACACACACACACACACACACACACACACACACACACATATATATATATATATATATACACACACACACACACACACATGACCTGACCTTGTAGATGACAAAAGTAAGTAGAGGTCAACCTTTAATGATAGCTTAGATAGTCGCATTAATAAGACCATTTTCAAAGTGGCTTGATGATGCTGTGATATGTTGTTACCAGGAGGGTGGGTGGGAGATGAAATACGAGTACAGGGTTGATGGGGGATGATGGGGTAGAACGTGCACGACCAGGATGAGTTTGTGTGTGACTACTGTCTGGTGTCAAAGAAAGTGGACGCAAAGAACGATCACTCTGCTGCTGCTTGAAGCCGTGTTGTATGCCAAGCAGTTTGTGCTGTCACCACCTCATCCCCGTGGGGATACCGGCGGTTCTTTCAGTATAAATAGTATCCCCACCTTCTGGAAATCCTCTGCTAGAAATTCCTTTTTTTTTTTTGTCACTTTCTTTTATCCCCACCTTCTGGAAATTCTGTGCTAGAAATTCCTCTATTTTGTCACTTTCTTTGTTTTTTTCTTCCTCCTTTGCTTTCTGTCATTTTTTTTCCCTATCAGTTTCTGCCTAGCTGGTCCATTCACCTGTATATGTTCGATAAAGTCTTACGTATTTTCATTTAGGATTGACAATTGGGTATATGTATTAAGTGCATTTTTGGCTCTAGAGAAATGAGATATGCAGAAGCGGGTTTGTATAATTAGGTCCAGTTTTATATTATGTCTTATATTGTATTCAGGTTAGACTTTAAACAAAAAACAATAATAAAGTCACCACCTCTCACTTCCACATTGGATTTCAAGTCGTTAATAATGGCGGCCAGTGAGGTTAGCATGCCCATCAGCTCTGATAGGGTCGGTTCTTGGGGAGGAGGAGAGGAGATCGTCTGGCCACTGTCAGCAGAGCCGTTAGTCCCAACAGAATTTCTTCCAATACTGCTCTCTCTCTCTCTCTCTCTCTCAGTCTGTCTGTCTGTCTATCCATCTGTCTGTCTGTCTGTCTATTTATCTGTCTGTCAGTCTGTCTATCTATCTATCTACCTATCTAGACATCTATCTAATCTGTATTCTGCCTATCTATCTGTCTAAAAGTGCACATTTCATACAAATAATATGTCATGAAGTCTAAAGATATTCCAGTTTTTGTTATTTGTTTGTTTGTTGATTTTTGTTGTTGTTGTTGTTGTTTGTTTGTTTTATTATGATTGCCAAAAAGGCTTGTGGCTACTGTAATTAAAACGAGATGGTCAAGATCAGCTAAACCTAATTTGAGCTTGTCAGTGTAAAGGATAGGAAAAGGCTTGAATGATTGAAACTGTTGATTTTTCAAAGATTATAGAAATTGACCCATATGTGAACAGATTTTACACATTCACACAATCGTACACACCAGATTATCAAATATTTTACACACACATGATCCCATTGCAGTACATTTTGAGCGTCTGGATGAATTAGAACATCGACATGATACCTTCATTATTAGTAGTACTATCACTATCATCGGTACCTACATTACTTCTACAACTACTACTATCACTATCATCGGTACCTACACTACTTCTACAACTACTACTATCAGTACTAACACAACTATTACCACCATAGTTTTCAACTGACTTCCCTCACGAAATCTGCTATTGTTGTCTACTCTATTAGTAGCATTAGCACCAATAACACTCATTTACAACACGTTTTACCATTACTGGTATTGTAGTGCCACTTTAGCCAAGGTTGTCATTGCCAGCTTGTAGACATGTTATATTCAAACAGACATATTGTTTTGAATTGTTACTCTAATTAAGGATCAGGCAGAGCCCATTTATTACTACAGATGCTGGCAAGTTTACACAATTCCATTGTGCTGGTGGTTTCTTTATTTTCCATAGCATTTATGCTACATCAGTTCCTGCTAATGCCACGATCATTATCAGTATAATAAAAAGAGACACGTTGAGTGGTTTTTGTTGAAATAAACGTGCTCATTTGTCACTTAACTTGTGTTTTGAAAATGTCGCTTTTACACTACACTGTTCACACATTTTACCATCTGAAATGTCCAAGTTATTTATTTATTTTCCACAACTACCACGAACCATCTCACACTAATTTTCCCATGTTTGCTGCTATGCTGTTTCTGCTGATGCCGTTACACGCGTCATGAGATAATTTTTCATCAGATAACATGTTATTGTCATCCTCATTCTTGTGAATCTTGTTATTACTATTATTCGACTTTTTATCTACCTGCGGTTTTATTTTTCTCCCGAGATGTAGTAGATTGCCATTTTGTAGATATTTCCCTTTGTTTTTTGTTTTTCTTTTCTTTTGGCTGGGTATGATAACAACCGTTTCTGTATTTTGTCATGCGCACGTGCGCGTGCACACGTGTGTGTGTGTGTGTGTGTGTCTATGTGTGTGTGTGCACGTGTGATGCCTGCATGCATTCATATAAATAAAATGTTTTCCCGTATGTATGTACTGCATTATAATGTATTGCCATTGAAGTGCGTATACTTCATTGATGTATTAGTGTATGTGTCCTATTGTTGTACCACATTACTGTGATAATAACTGTTTGTATAGTGCAACGGGATTTCTCTGACATGTATGTAACCACTATATATATGGAACTCTTCTTCTTTTTTATTATCATTATTATCTTCTTGATAGTCTTTCAGTTCCCCCATTTTTTCATTATTTCAAAAACATTTTTTTCATATTTTTCTGTTTTCTTTTTCTGTTTTCTTTTTGTGCATTCAAAAAAAGGATATCTGATATCATGAAGAAATAAACAAAGCTGTAAATATTAAATCCTTAGTTCAGAGGTGGCTTCACATAAAAATCACTGCTGGAGACAGCCTACTAATAATGAACTGTGGAGGTGAGGTGGGGGGCCCCTAGGGAGGAAAGGGGGCTGTTAACAAATGGTGCTGTGGTGGTGGTGAATAGGCCAAGGTAGCCCTGAAAATGTTTAGACGATCCCATGACATTCACACGTGCTGCCAGTTTTAGAACTCTGCTCTCAATGGACCGCCACAAGTACTGGCTGGAATCTTGTTCCACGAGAACTTGAGCACGTGGAAAGTCGTTAAACCGATTTTTTTCCCAAACCTGTATGCGTGAAATACGTATTCTTCTGCACGTCATGTGTATAACTTGTGATGCAATCTCTCTCTCTCTCGCTCTCTCTCTCTCTCTCTCTCTCTCTCTCTCTCTCTCTCTCTCTCTCTCTCTCTCTCTCTCTCTCTCTCTCTCTGTTTGTGTCTGTTTTTGTGTGCGTGTCTGCCTGTCTGTCTGTCTGTATGTATGTATGTATGTGTGTGTGTGTGTGTGTGTGTGTGTGTGTGTGTGTGTGTGTGTGTGTGTGTGTGTGTGTGTGTGTGTGTAAGTTTATATCTGTTTCCATGTGTCTGCGTCTGTGTGTGTGTTATGTGTTGTGTGTGTGTATGTGTGTGTGTGTGTGTGTGTGTGTGTGTGTGTGTGTGTGTGTGTGTGTGTGTGTGTGTGTGTGTGTTGTGTTGTGTTGTGTTGTGTTGTGTTGTGTTGTTCGTTCGTTATTTCTTTTAACGTCTATTCACATATGTGCTTTTAGACGGAAAAAAAAAAAAAAAAAAAAAAAAAAGGTGCGTAAGGAATGAATGAATCTATGTAATCATGAAGGCATTGTATCAATTAAGGTAACAATTAATGTAACATCAAACAAATTAACGAACAAAAGAAAAACAATCAGAACATTACATCAGTCAGGCTTCATCGGATTTCTCGGGGCTGTGTGGGAGTTACAGGTATAAAACAGTTGGGCTGAATCAAAGGAAACGACCTACAGGACTGTGCAGTAAACGTCTAGCAATGTGTAAATACAGAGTGAAATCAGTATGTTTCTGTTTTAAGTTTGTAAATGACGCAGGGAAATAAGGTCGCATTCGCTGACAACACAAAAGGTGATCAACTGTTATAAAATCACCACAGATACATTTGATGGTTTTACTAAATTTAGTTCGAAGTGAATTGAGAGTTAATCTGTAAGCTAAAGTTATCTCTTGTCTTGTAAAACCCTAGTAATTTACCGAGAAGGGGCGAAGGTCACATTGCGCTTTTACTTTGTTTTCTAACATAGCATTCATTTCATGTTCAGAGAGTGGTAAATCAAGTTTAGTACTGCCAGCCCTATTCATTGCTGCATTTTTTGCTATTCTGTCGACCCGATCGTTAAAAAGGATACCACAGTGTGATGGGATCCAACAAAAAGTAACCTGTGTATTATTTGTTATTAAACAATGAATTAGAAATTTTATCTCAAATATTAACGAACTATTTACTTTATGTTCGCAACATTTTAAGGATTGTAATGCAGATTTCGAATCTACACATAATAGGATATTAAACAAAGTTATGGGTAAATCTACTATATATTTCAGTGCCATTAGGATGGCAACTAATTCAGAAGTGAAGATTGAATGTCCCTGTCCTAAAAAGTAAGCCTTTTCTACTTTAAATTTAGGAATTAGAAAGCCAGCGCCTGCTTTACCATCATCTAGAACAGAGCCATCTGTAAAGATTTTTAAGTAATGTGAATATTTTTTGTGTAGATGTGACAGAACACCAATTGCTAACAAGTGTGGATTAATATCTTTTGTCAGGTCAGTATCAGTGTAGTTGATATCAAAAATAGCATTGGACAGTTCTCAGGGGGTAGAGGACAACATATCATTTTATGTGAAACTTTGTTAGGTAATACGTGAGAAAGTTTGAAGAGCTCATTTGTGTAAGTGGATATTGTTTCTTGTGATTTTATTGTTCTTGCTCTCTTGGGGAAATGGATGTCAGACCGAATTTTAAGTTCCGTACTGGCATAATTAGCTACTGCATTTGCTCTAACTATATATTTAGCAGTTGATAACTTCCTCCAATCTTCCAAGGGAAGGATGTCGGCTGTTTTATATACTTCTTGTGTTTTTGTATACACCGGTACCCCAAGAGCACATTTAATAGCTTTACTATCTAAGCTTTGAAGTTTTTTCAAATAGCATTTTGGAGCTGAAAAATAGACCTCTTGACCATAAGCCAACTTAGATCTGACTAAAGCTGTGACAAGATGTAACAACGTTTTAGTGTCCTGTCCCCAGGACTGTTTACTAATAATTCTTATTAAATTATAGCTTTTCATAGCTTTACATAACAAGGCATCAATATGTTCTTTCCACTGTAAACTAGAAGTTAATTGTATTCCCAGAAATTTCACGTGAGTAGTATATTTCAGTTCCTCATCACCAATTTTAAACAACGGTACTTCTTTCGGAGTGAGACCATTATTAAAAAGCATCATGTGTGTTTTTTCATTGGATATTTCCAGACTGTTAACTGTCAAGTAAGTGGAAATATTATTAATTTCATGTTGATAGACCTTTTTAATGTATTTTATTTCTCTCAAGGAAGTCTTCCTTTTTAACGAAACATTCATCCAGATCGCTATATCATTAGCGTACTGAGCAACGTTTACATTGTTTGAGATTTGAGTTGGTAGGTCATAGATCAAAATATTGAATAATAGAGGAGATATTACGGAACCCTGAGGAATTCCCATGTTTACAGATCGTTTTTCAGAGTATGTATTACCTATTTTAGCGACTATACTTCGGTCATTTATAAATGTTTTGATAAAATTATAAAGATTACCGTTGAGACCAATATGTTTAATAAATTTCAACAAAAGTCTCGCATGCCAGACTTGATCGTATACTTTTTTAAGATCAAAGAAGGTAGCTAAGACATTTTTCCTTTTAGCAAACTGATTTTTTATTTGAGTTGTTAACTTAACTAAATGGTCTGATGTTGATCTACCTTTTCGAAACCCAGATTGATTGATAGGTATTATATTATTTTTCTCACAAAAGTAACTCAGTCTATTCACTATAATTTTTTCCATTAGTTTTGAAACATGGGATGTAAGCGAGATAGGTCTGTAACTACCTGGATCTGAAAGGGGTTTATTAGGTTTTGGTATTGGTAACACAATCGAAGTCTTCCAAATGTCAGGTAAGCGACCACTTTCCCAGCATTTTAGTATGATATTGTGTAAGTATTCAATCCATTTCTCTGGTAAATGATTTAAAAGGGTATATGAAACGCCATCCAGTCCTACAGCCGATTTTTTGTTGTTCAACGAGAGAAGGGCATCTTTAAGTTCTTTTATTGTAATTTTTGAATTTATGTACATGTGACTATCAGGGGCAGGATCTGAGTATGCGACGGACTCTTCAATTTTCCGTCTTTCCTCCCTTAATGGAGTAGACAAGCTACTGGAATTACTTGTTCTTGAAAAGAACTGTACAAATTCTTCAGCTTTCTCAGATGACGAAGGAAAGTCTTTATCTTTAATCTTAATAGGAAACTGTGGTAAATTAAAACCATTTTTCATTTCTTTGACCTTATTCCAAATTTTAGGAAGATCTTTGTGTGTGTGTGTGTGTGTGTGTGTGTGTGTGTGTGTGTGTGTGTGTGTGTGTGTGTGTGTGTGTGTGTGTGTGTGTGTGTTGTGTGTGTGTGTGTGTGTGTGTGTGTGTGTGTGTTTGTATTTTGTGCGTGCGTGCGTGCGTGCGTGCGTGGTGTGTGTGTGTGTGTGTGTGTGTGTGTGTGTGTGTGTGTGTGTGTGTGTGTGTGTGTTGTTTACCTATCAAAATGGAGCCTTTTTTACAGATTTATACTGAGCAGACAACACCTTTAATCGTTGTCATGGAATCTTTTGCGTGCGCAGACAGTTTGCTGATAACGGGGCCTCGCCATGACGTCTGGCCTGAAACACTAGCACTCAGCCCACAGATACGGTGCTGTGAGACTGGTTGACAGCAATCCCCTTATGTAGTGAGGACAGAACATGGGACCCATGTCGTTGTACACACACTGTAGTGTGTGCCCACCAGGGTTACACTCTGCTTACAATAAATTGTCGTGTGTAGTGGTTATTAGCGTCGCAACAGAGTGGAGATTGGAAGGTGTGGGTTCGAATCCCCATCAGTCCCTTCAAAAATCATTGCGGGATTTTTCAGCTCTAACCGGCTCCTTCCCAGAGATGAGCTTGCTATGGGCTCAGTTGGAAGACTAGGACCACACAGTCTGAATCTCGTCCACGTCTGCGGATGCGTCATTGAGGGTGTTGCTTAAGTCTTGTGACCAACGCCGCAGGTATCTGTCTCTCTCGGGGCCAGGCGGACACTAGGGTAGTGAGTGTAGAGTACAGACCTGTCATGGAATCTGATCCCAGGTGGAACTCCATGGCATCATGATTATCATCCTCATCGTCATCATCCTCATCGTCATCATCATCATCGTCATCATCATCATCGCATTGTAAAAACTGTGCCAGCTCCTGCTGTCATTAACTCTTCGACTCCCGCACCTTGTCCACCAACTGCAAAAACTTTACCCTTTATTCCATCACCCTACCCACCAGCTTCCTGCAGGAAGCTGGTGGACAGGGTGAGGAGTTAAAGGGTTAAGTCTTTGTTTTGCTAACAAGGTTGACAATGTAGGATGCTGATGGACAGAGTGCAGGAGTGAAACGGTTAAGGTGGCATAGAAAATGGGGGGCGTGTGTGTGAAGGTGAGCACAAAGGAAAATGTCCCTTAGTGTCATGACCCTTTAAACAAAAACAGCCATAGTTATGTCCCTTAGTGTCATGACCCTTTAAACAAAAACAGCCGTAGTTATGTCCCTTAGTGTGATGACCCTTTAAACAAAAACAGCCGTAGTTATGTCCCTTAGTGTCATGACCCTTTAAACAAAAACAGCCGTAGTTATGTCCCTTAGTGTCATGACCCTTTAAACAAAAACAGCCGTAGTTATGTCCCTTAGTGTGATGACCCTTTAAACAAAAACAGCCGTAGTTATGTCCCTTAGTGTCATGACCCTTTAAACAAAAACAGCCGTAGTTATGTCCCTTAGTGTGATGACTCTTTAAACAAAAACAGCCATAGTTATGTCCCTTAGTGTCATGACCCTTTAAACAAAAACAGCCGTAGTTATGTCCCTTAGTGTGATGACCCTTTAAACAAAAACAGCCGTAGTTATGTCCCTTAGTGTCATGACCCTTTAAACAAAAACAGCCGTAGTTATGTCCCTTAGTGTCATGACTCTTTAAACAAAAACAGCCATAGTTATGTCCCTTAGTGTCATGACCCTTTAAACAAAAACAGCCATAGTTATGTCCCTTAGTGTCATGACCCTTTAAACAAAAACAGCCATAGTTATGTCCCTTAGTGTCATGACTCTTTAAACAAAAACAGCCGTAGTTATGTCCCTTAGTGTGATGACCCTTTAAACAAAAACAGCCGTAGTTATGTCCCTTAGTGTCATGACCCTTTAAACAAAAACAGCCGTAGTTATGTCCCTTAGTGTCATGACCCTTTAAACAAAAACAGCCGTAGTTATGTCCCTTAGTGTGATGACCCTTTAAACAAAAACAGCCGTAGTTATGTCCCTTAGTGTCATGACCCTTTAAACAAAAACAGCCGTAGTTATGTCCCTTAGTGTGATGACTCTTTAAACAAAAACAGCCATAGTTATGTCCCTTAGTGTCATGACCCTTTAAACAAAAACAGCCGTAGTTATGTCCCTTAGTGTGATGACCCTTTAAACAAAAACAGCCGTAGTTATGTCCCTTAGTGTCATGACCCTTTAAACAAAAACAGCCGTAGTTATGTCCCTTAGTGTCATGACTCTTTAAACAAAAACAGCCATAGTTATGTCCCTTAGTGTCATGACCCTTTAAACAAAAACAGCCGTAGTTATGTCCCTTAGTGTCATGACCCTTTAAACAAAAACAGCCGTAGTTATGTCCCTTAGTGTCATGACCCTTTAAACAAAAACAGCCGTAGTTATGTCCCTTAGTGTCATGACCCTTTAAACAAAAACAGCCATAGTTATGTCCCTTAGTGTCATGACCCTTTAAACAAAAACAGCCATAGTTATGTCCCTTAGTGTCATGACCCTTTAAACAAAAACAGCCATAGTTATGTCCCTTAGTGTCATGACTCTTTAAACAAAAACAGCCATAGTTATGTCCCTTAGTGTCATGACCCTTTAAACAAAAACAGCCATAGTTATGTCCCTTAGTGTCATGACCCTTTAAACAAAAACAGCCATAGTTATGTCCCTTAGTGTCATGACTCTTTAAACAAAAACAGCCATAGTTATGTCCCTTAGTGTCATGACCCTCTAAACAAGAACAGCCATAGTTATGTCCCTTAGTGTCATGACCCTTTAAACAAAAACAGCCATAGTTATGTCCCTTAGTGTCATGACTCTTTAAACAAAAACAGCCGTAGTTATGTCCCTTAGTGTCATGACTCTTTAGACAAAAACAGCCGTAGTTATGTCCCTTAGTGTCATGACCCTTTAAACAGAAACAGCCGTAGTTATGTCCCTTAGTGTCATGACACTCTAAACAAAAACAGCCATAGTTATGTCCCTTAGTGTCATGACCCTTTAAACAAAAACAGCCGTAGTTATGTCCCTTAGTGTCATGACTCATTAAACAAAAACAGCCGTTGTTAAATCCTATTTTGAATGAATAACTCACGTCATGAAACCACGCTTGTCATAAAGTATACCGGACATTTGTAAATAATGATGTTATGGTTGTAAATAACAACGTTATGGTTGTAGATAATGACGTACCATGACGTCAAGGTTGTAAACAATGATGTTATGGTTGTAAATGCTGACGTTATGGTTGTAAATAAAGAGGCTATGGTTGCAAATAATGACGTCATGGTTGGAAACAATGACGTGGTTGTAAATAATGAGGTTATGGTTGTATTGCTGACGTTATGGTTGTAAATAATAAGGTTATGGTTGTAAACAATGACGTCAGGGTTTGGATACGTTATCATTGTTGAAATATTTTCATTTCCCCCTTCTTCATTAAACAGATGAAAACCAATTGTAGTTTGTGTCGTGGTTGTGATGGTGGTGAGTGTTGCTGTTGTGTGTTGTTTCCCAGTCATGTGCTGGTTGATTGTTGTGGTGGGTTGTTTGCCAGTCATGTGCTGGTTGATTGCTATGGTGTGTTGTTTGCCAGTTATGTGCTGGTTGATTGTTGTGGTGTGTTGTTTGCCAGTCGTGTGCTGGTTGATTGTTGTTGTGTGTTGTTTGCCAGTCATGTGCTGGTTGATTGCTATGGTGTGTTGTTTGCCAGTTATGTACTGGTTCATTGTTGTGGTGTGTTGTTTGCCAGTCATGTGCTGGTTGATTGTTGTTATGTGTTGTTTGCCAGTCATGTGCTGGTTGATTGTTGTTGTTGTGTGTTGTTTGCCAGTCATGTGCTGGTTGATTGATGTTGTGGTATGTTGTTTGCCAGTCATGTGCTGGTTGATTGTTGTTGTTGCGTGTTGTTTGCCAGTCATGTGCTGGTTGATTGTTGTTGTTGTGTGCTGTTTGCCAGTCATGTACTGGTTGATTGTTGTTGTTGTGTGTTGTTTGCCAGTCATGTGCTGGTTGATTGTTGTCATGGTGTGTTGTTTGCCAGTCATGTGCAGGTTGATTGTTGTTGTTGTGTGTTGTTTGCCAGTCATGTGCTGGTTGATTGTTGTAGTGTGTTGTTTGCCAGTCATGTGCTGGTTGATTGTTGTTGTTGTGTGTTGTTTGCCAGTCATGTGCTGGTTGATTGTTGTTGTTGTGTGTTGTTTGCCAGTCATGTGCTGGTTGATTGTTGTTGTGTGTTGTTTGCCAGTTATGTTCTGGTTGATTGTTGTTGTTGTGTGTTGTTTGCCAGTCATGTGCTGGTTGATTGTTGAATGGTGTGTTGTTTGCCAGTCATGTGCTGATTGATTGTTGTGTGTTGTTTGCCAGTCATGTGTTGGTTGACTGTTGCTGTGTGTTGTTTGCCAGTCATGTGCTGGTTGATTGTTGTCGGTGTGTGTTGTTTGCCAGTCATATGCTGGTTGATTGTTGTTGTTTTGTGTTGTTTGCCAGTCATGTGCTGGTTGATTGTTGTCGTGTGTGTTGTTTTGCCAGTCATGTGCTGGTTGATTGTTGTTGTTGTGTGTTGTTTGCCAGATATGTGCTGGTTGATTGTTGTTGTTGTGTGTTGTTTGCCAGTCATGTGCTGGTTGATTGTTGTCGTGTTGTGTTTGTTTGCCAGTCATGTGCTGTTTGATTGTTGTTGTGGTGTGTTGTTTGCCAGTTATGTGCTGGTTGATTGTTGTTGTTGTGTGTTGTTTGCCAGTCATGTGCTGGTTGATTGTTGTTGTAGTGTGTTGTTTGCCAGTTATGTGCTGGTTGATTGTTGTTGTGGTGCGTTGTTTGCCAGTCATGTGCTGGTTGATTGTTGTAGTGTGTTGTTTGCCAGTCATGTGCTGGTTGATTGTTGTTGTTTGTTGTTTGCCAGTTATGTACTGGTTGATTGTTGTAGTGTGCTGTTTGCCAGTCATGTGCTGGTTGATTTGTTGCTGTGTGCTGTTTGCCAGTCATGTGCTGGTTGATTGTTGTGGTATGTTGTTTGCCAGTCATGTGCTGGTTGATTGTTGTCGGTGTGTGTTGTTTGCCAGTCATGTGCTGGTTGATTGTTGTTGTGTGGTGTTTGCCAGTCATGTGCTGGTTGATTGTTGTTGTAGTGTGTTGTTTGCCAGTCATGTGCTGGTTGATTGTTGTAGTGTGGCGTTTGCCAGTCATGTGCTGGTTGATTGTTGTTGTGGTGTGTTGTTTGCCAGTCATGTGCTGGTTGATTGTTGTTGGTGTGTGTTGTTTGCCTCGTGCTCTGGTTGATTGTTGTAATTTTCTGGCATCGTTTAGTAAATGAGATACTGGTACATAGATACTGGTACATAGATACTGGTACATAGGTACTGGTACATAGGCCAGCTTATGTAGATACTGGTAGATAGATACCGGTACATAGGCCAGCTTATGTAGATACTGGTGCATAGATACTGGTACATAGATACTGGTACATAGGCCAGCTTACGTACCTACTGGTACATAGATACTGGTACATAGGCCAGCTTATGTAGATACTGGTAGATAGATACCGGTACATAGGCCAGCTGATGTAGATACTGGTACATAGATACTGGTACATAGATACTGGTACATAGGCTAGCTGATGTAGATACTGGTACATAGATACTGGTACATAGATACTGGTACATAGGCCAGCTTATGTAGATACTGGTACATAGATACTGGTAGATAGATACCGGTACATAGGCCAGCTGATGTAGATACTGGTACATAGATACTGGTACATAGATACTGGTACATAGGCTAGCTGATGTAGATACTGGTACATAGATACTGGTACATAGATACTGGTACATAGGTCAGCTTATGTAGATACTGGTAGATAGATACCGGTACATAGGCCAGCTGATGTAGATACTGGTACATAGATACTGGTACATAGATACTGGTACATAGGCCAGCTGATGTAGATACTGGTACATAGATACTGGTACATAGATACTGGTACATAGGCTAGCTGATGTAGATACTGGTACTTAGATACTGGTACATAGATACTGGTACATAGATACTGGTACATAGATACTGGTACTTAGATACTGGTACATAGATACTGGTACATAGATACTGGTACACAGGCCAGATTACATACATACTGGTACATAGATACTGGTACATAGGTCAGCTTACATAAGTTATTGTGCACAGGTACTGGTAGATAGGCCAACTTACATAGATACTGGTACATAGGCCAGCTTACATAGATACTGGTACATAGGTCAGCTTACATAAGTTATTGTGCACAGGTACTGGTAGATAGGCCAACTTACATAGGTACTGGTACATCGGCCAACTTACATAGATACTGGTAGATAGGCCAACTTACATAGATACTGGTACATAGGTCAGCTTACATAAGTTATTGTGCACAGGTACTGGTAGATAGGCCAACTTACATAGATACTGGTAGATAGGCCAACTTACATAGATACTGGTAGATAGGCCAATTACATAGATACTGGTGGATAGGCCAACTTACATAGATACTGGTACATAGGCCAGATTACATAGATACTGGTAGATAGGCCAGATTACATAGATACTGGTAGATAGGCCAGCTTACATAGATACTGGTAGATAGGCCAGCTTACATAGATGCTGGTACATAGGCCAGCTTACATAGATACTGGTAGATAGGCCAACTTACATAGATACTGGTAGATAGGCCAACTTACATAGATACTGGTAGATAGGGCAACTTACATAGATGCTGGTACATAGGCCAGCTTACATAGATACTGGTACATAGGCCAGCTTACATAGATACTGGTAGATAGGCCAACTTACATAGATACTGGTAGATAGGCCAGCTTACATAGATACTGGTAGATAGGCCAGCTTACATAGAAACTGGTAGATAGGCCAGCTTACATAGAAACTGGTAGATAGGCCAGCTTACATAGAAACTGGTAGATAGGCCAGCTTACATAGAAACTGGTAGATAGGCCAGCTTACATAGATACTGGTAGATAGGCCAGCTTACATAGAAACTGGTAGATAGGCCAGCTTACATAGAAACTGGTAGATAGGCCAGCTTACATAGAAACTGGTAGATAGGCCAGCTTACATAGATACTGGTAGATAGGCCAGCTTACATAGAAACTGGTAGATAGGCCAACTTACATAGAAACTAGTACATAGATACTGGTACATAGGCCAGCTTACATAGATACTGGTACATAGAATCTGGTACATAGGCCAGCTTATGTAGATATTGGTGCATAGATAATGGTATATAGATACTGGTACATAGGCCAGCTTACATAGATACTGGTACATAGAATCTGGTACATAGGCCAGCTTATGTAGATATTGGTGCATAGATAATGGTATATAGATACTGGTACATAGGCCAGCTTACGTAGATACTGGTGCATAGATACTGGTACATAGGCCAGCTTATGTAGATACTGGTACATAGACACTGGTACACAGGACAGCTTACATAGATACTGATACATAGGCCAGACGTACATACTGGAACATCGATACTGGTATATAGGCCAGCTTACATACATACTGGTACATAGATACTGGTACACAGATACTGGGGCATAGGCTGATGTACATAGATACTGGTACATAGACATTGGTACATATGCCAGCTTAGGAGATCCTGGTACATAGATACTGGTACATAGATACCGGTACATAGGCCAGCCTATGCGGATACTGGTTCATAGATACTGATACACAGATACTGGTGCAGAGGCCAGCTTATATAGATACTGGCACATAGATACTGGTGCAGAGGCCAGCTTACATAGATACTGGTACATAGATACTGGTGCAGAGGCCAGCTTACATAGATACTGGTGCAGAGGCCAGCTTATGTAGATACTGGTACATAGATACTGGTACATAGACCAGCTTACATAGATACTGGTACATAAATACTGGTACATAGATACTGGTACATAGGCCAGCCTAGTAGATAGTGGTACATAGATACAGTACATAGGTACTGGTGCATAGGAGAGCTTAGTAATACTGGTGCATAGATACTGGTATATAGATACTGGTACATGGGCCAACTTACATAGATAATGGTACATAGGCCAGCTTAGTAGATACTGGTACATAGATACTGGTACATAGGCCAGCTTACATAGATACTGGTACATAGATGCTGGTAATTCTCTGAAATTTTCTATATGAATGTGAAAGCCCTGCACTTAATTCGCATTTGTAGATTGTGTTTCTTTCTTGACCAGTTTGCACACAGCCAACACATTACTGTCATCTGTAGCTCTGTAGCTCTGTAGCTCTGTAGCTCTCTTCACCAGTTGCTTTGGCTTGTAAGAGTTGTTCTCTTTTTTTTTCCCCCATTTCTGAATTCCTATTTTTGGATAGCAGAATATGAAGCCGCTCTGATCCCTTCAACCTTTTTCAAGTTTCCAGCAATTTTCATTGCATCCATCTCCAGCTGCAGTCTGGCAAAGACATAGAACTTTTCAGATAGTTGTTGAAAGACCCCATTCTAACGCACGTCAAACTGTAACGTATTTGGCATCTAGTACTGTATGACGTAACAGTCCAATGACGTCATCTCTGAAGGGGAAAGAGATTATCAGAGATTTGGCCTTTCAGGTTAAGATGCCTGTAAAATGGTGTGATCATTTTGTCATTGACGTCAATTTCGATGTCGAGTTTTCGTATCTTTCTACCCCTTAATTTTGTCAGAATTTTCCCGTTTGGTGACCAGGTTGAAAGAGTAGCTGGTCATTGGCTCAGTTTGGAAGTTTTATAAGGTTTCATGAGTTTGATATCTTCAAATCTTCGTAGATAAACAATCCAAACTACTTCAGCATTCTGCAAACTTCGAAAGAACCTCACAAGGACTGGGCGAGATCGAGATGCCAACAGGTTTACCTGAGCAATGAGTGACTTCAGTGTTCTTTTCCTGTGCAGGTACATCTTCTTTTGTTCTGAAAATGTCCATCAATCTGTACACAGTCAGTCACACTTTCCTTGATGACCAAAACAATGGCATTTGTATGAAGTACAAAATCAGTTCACATATACCATAGTTCGTGGACAAAGAAGTGGATGACCAAAACGATATATGTAGTACAAAATCAATTCACAGATACTATATTCATGGACACAGCAGTGGATTACCAAAACAATGTATGTAGTATAAAATAAGTTTACATATAATATAGTTTACAGACACAGAAGTGGATAATCAAAATGACGACATTTGTACGTTGCAGAAAATTAGTTTATAGATACTATAGTTCATGCACACAGAAGTGGATGACCAAAACAATGTATGTAGTATAAAATCAGTTTACATTTACTATAGTTTACAGACACAGAAGTGGATGACCAAAACAATGTATGTAGTATAAAATCAGTTTACAGATACTATAGTTTACAGACACAGAAGTGGATAATCAAAATAACGACATTTGTACAGATACTATAGTTCACAGCTGGATACACTATAATCATTGTGATGCCACAGCATAAGCCAGATGGAAGCAAGATCATTTATATCAGCTGAAATACACTTCAATAATGACCCTGCCCTCTCCGGCATCAACGTGAAATTGTAGACATAACACTCTTCAGAGTTTTCATACTCGTATGGGTTGGAGAAGTTGATGTAACCCTTAACTGCTGAAATCTTTCAAACCCAAACAGTTGGACAGCTTGACGCCCTGAACGCTGTCCACAGTAAGCTAACACAGTGACGGGAGATAAGAACGGAGATTAGACAACTGTTGAGTAGCCAGCTGACCACTGCAGGAATCCTGAGGCAGCTTCACCCTCAACACCCTCAACACCCTTATCACGTTAACAGTTCATTGAGACATACAGAACAATTTGCATGTCGTCATCTTATGTACAGATGGCTCAGATCTGGCATGTCTGCAAAGGGCTTCAATGAAAAACAAAACAGAACCAACATACAAGAAGACATCGCTGCATATCAAACCTTAACTTTCAGTTTAGGTACAGAAACTGAAGCAATAATGGAAGCTTCCCATTTGTTAGCTTCAAGGAGCCAGATGAGGAAAGAGACAAGCCACCATCCTGACTGACTCCATGAAGCAGCTTCAGACAGTGGACAACAGGATGGAAATTCCAAAGTGGCATGACACTGTGTTCTGGTCATCTACAGATGTTGATATGGATTTATTGACCTGAACATACTGATGTACAGGAACATAACTATGCTGGCAGACTTGTAGATAATTCACTATAATCTGTACTGGTAGATAATCAACTCAAACCTGTATTACTATATAATCCACTATAAAGTACACCAACAGAGTTGTGCTCGTAAATAATCCACTATAATCTGTATGAGTAGATAATCCACTATGATCTGTACTAACAGATAATCCACTATTTCTGAACTTGTAGGTAATCCACTGTAATTTATGGTAATTGATAATCCATTATAATCTGTGTTAGTAGATAATTCACTACTAGAATATAGTGCAGCAGAATATGTGCCTTATGAGAACAGAGTACAAATCCTCAGTAATTTAAATTCTATCTTTGTTCATAAGCACAGGGTCATCAGACTGTTAGACACCTACAAAAAGAGACGTCCAGAGAGGAACAACCATAGATCCACCTTGAAATGCAGAACACCAGTTGTCGTCAGTCCAACACACATCGGAACTGCCCCAAAGCTGACACAATGCAATCTTCTGTAACATGGACCAGCACGTTTCTGAGCTGTTCCTGAGAACTTGGATACAGGGGTAGGGGAATGACAGAGAGCAGAAGAGAGAAAAAAGAAAGGTGGAGAGAATGACAGAGTGGTGATGAGGGATGAACGTGAAAGACAGAACGTAGTGTGTATGTTAGGGGGGGGGGGGGTAGGTGATGGTGGGGTTTTAAGAGTGGTGGATTAGTGAGGAGTGGGAGGCAAGAGGAGGCTGTAAGACACAGTCAGGCAAGTTTGAGAGCGACAGTGGATGTGGTGATGAATGTGTGCTGTGGTTGTGGTCAGTTGTGTTTGGAGATGCTTCTGGAATTACAGACTTGTGATGCCTCTTTGGAGGCTGGGAGCTGCGCAAATGGACCAAGAAATCCTGACCAACTGTTGTACAGACATTGTAGAGGGAGCATTAAGGAATGCCTACCTAAACACATTCTTGTGTAAGTTGCAATTTTTACAGGACAGCAATTTTAAACAGTCAAAGCTATATAATGTCTTATTCTACCATTATAAATATATTTAGTACTGGTGGGTTTTTAAGCCTGTTCTGTCCAATGGCATCTCAAGAACTTTCACAGAGTGTCAATTGCTACTAGTATCATGAACGTTTCTGTAAAAAAAAGTTATACATAGCGTCCTCACGCATTTGTTTAGGCAAAATCATGTGGCCAGACCAGTCTGCAGTATCAGTGGAGCAATAGTTAAAGTACTCATGCAGTCTGAGGAAGGCACAGATTTCTGGTCACACAAGCGCTGACCTGCTGTAATTTGCTTTGTTCCCTTTATACAAACATCATTTTTATTACAGATTTTACCTGTATACAGGTACACTATACAGAAATGACGTTATGCAGCAGTGGTAAAGTGCAGTTTATCATTTTATGCAGTTTATATGTTCTCAAAATTTGTCTCCATAGACATGATTTCTTTTATAAATTGGTAATGTCAGCAGATGTGAGGGAAAGACGACAGAGCTATAACAAAATGTGTCATAAATACAACCATGTCAACCATGCCCACCTGACCCTTCCTTCTCTGGCACACCTCTTACTACTTTTACCCCAGTCTCACAAGAAGAAATTTTCAACACAATCAGATCCATGTCGTTCAAAACCTGCGAACTGGATCCTCTTCCAGGTTCTCTCTACTCCGACTGTCTCCCTACTCTCCTCCCATTCATCACTGACATCATCAACACTTCTTTTCAAACTGGAACTGTCCCAGATTCTTTCAAGTCTGCTATTGTTCACCCTCTCCTCAAGAAACACAATTTAGACCCAAATGAACGGAAAAATTACCGGCCTATCTCTAATCTCTCTTTCTTGTCAAAACTGCTTGAAAAAGTCGTCCTCAACCAGCTGAACTCTCACCTGTCTGCCAACAATCTCCTCAATCCTTTCCAGTCAGCCTACCGCCAGTGCCATAGCACTGAAACTGCCCTACTACACATTCTCAACAATCTCCTCCTTGCAACTGATACTGGCAAAGTCTCTCTCCTCACACTCCTTGATCTGTCTGCAGCCTTTGATACCATTGACCATGGTATTCTCCTTTCTAGACTTCATCATACTTTTGGCATCTCTGACATTGCTCTCTCCTGGTTCACTTCATATCTATCAAACAGAAAACAAACTGTTCTCATAAATGGCACTTACTCTCAACCTGCATACCTGACCTGTGGTGTTCCACAAGGATCTGTCCTTGGCCCTGTTCTTTTCACTCTTTATACCTCCCCCCTGTCCACCATCATCAACTCCCACTCTATAAAACACCACTTCTATGCTGATGACACCCAACTTCAAGACAGTGACTCACCTGATAATATACAGCGCCTGTTGACTCGCACCACTGAGTGTTACTCAGACATTAAGAACTGGATGACATTCAACAAATTTCAGCTTAATGACGACAAGACAGAAGCTATCCTCATTGGCACCCGTCAGAAACTTTCTCAGCTGCCTCCTCTTTCTCTCCCATTATGTAACACATCAGTCCCAATTTCTGATTCAGCTAAAAACCTTGGTGTCTGCATTGACTCTACCCTCTCCATGAACAACTTTGTTTCTCAAACTGCCAGATCTTGCTACTATCATCTCCATCGTATAAGCCTGATCAGGAAGTATCTCTCTGTGGAAACAACTGCAAAACTCGTTCTCTCCTTCATAATGTCTCGCATTGACTGCAATATTGCAATTCACTCCTGTCTGGTCTTCCTGCCTCCACCATTCACATCCTACAGCGCATTCAAAATAATGCTGTACGCCTTGTACTCAAAAAGAAAAAAACTGACCACATATCTCCTCTCTTGGCACAACTTCACTGGCTCCCTGTATCAAAGCGCATACAGTACAAACTAGACACCATGTGCTACAAAAGCCTCAATAATGCAGCCCCCGATTACCTGTCAAGCCTACTTGAGATCTATGTTCCCTCACGTACCCTCCGCTCTGCCTCCTATCCTCTGACTTTTCGCTTTCCACGCACTAAGCTCAATACCTATGGTCCATGAGCCTTCTCTGTTTCTGGTCCGCTCTCCTGGAACAAACTTCCTCTCTCAGTCCGTCATCAACCTACTTTTGTCTCCTTCAAGTCCGCTCCCAAAACTCACCTTTTCTCCTCTGCATAAAATCCTAACCTCACTCAACCCCCCTCTGCAGCCTGTCTCCGCTTGGAGGGGAATCACATTGTTATAATATATAATTGTATATGATATGCTCTCTATAATTTTCCATTGCTTTTATTCTTGCTTTTATTGCTTTTATTCTTTCTCCCCATTTATAGCCATGCGTGTGTGTGTGTGTATGTGTGTGCGTGTGTGTGTGTGCATGCATGTGTGTGCGTGCGTACGTACGTGCGTGCGTGCGTGCGTGCGTGTGTGTCTGTTTCAGCGCTTAGATTTGATTTTATAAAGATTTTGCGCTATATAAATATTGTCATTATTAATTAAATATTGTAATTATTAAAGCTATGTAATGATAATCGCTGTTTATGTGCACATCGTAATGTTGTGTTTATGTGCACATCGTAATGTTGTGTTTATGTGCACATCGTAATGCTGTGTTTATGTGCACATCGTAATGTTGTGTTTATGTGCACATCGTAATGTTGTGTTTATGTGCACATCGTAATGTTGTGTTTATGTGCACATCGTAATGCTGTGTTTATGTGCACATCGTAATGTTGTGTCATAAATACAAAGCTATGTAATGATAATCATTGTTTATGTGCACATCGTAATGCTGTGTTTATGTGCACATCGTAATGTTGTGTTTATGTGCACATCGTAATGCTGTGTTTATGTGCACATCGTAATTGTTGTGTTTATGTGCACATCGTAATGCTGTGTTTATGTGCACATCGTAATGTTGTGTCATAAACACAAAGCTATGTAATGATAATCATTGTTTATGTGCACATCGTAATGCTGTGTTTATGTGCACATCGTAATGTTGTGTCATAAATACAAAGCTATGTAATGATAATCATTGTTTATGTGCACATCGTAATGTTTCTTTGTTGGGGCTTCTTCTCTGAGAACTTCCTGCTGTCCAGCTGTCCCAGTGTTTCTTGTGACTATTGTGGTGTGAGTGTGGATACACACACACACACACACACGCATGCACACACATAACGCACGTACGCACGCACACATGCACTCACGCACGCCTGCATGCACGCACGCACGCACGTATACACGCACGCACGCACACACACATACAAACACAAGTACACACACACACACTCACAAACACACATAAACACACAGACAGACACAGACACGCACACAAGCACACACACACACACACGCACGCACACACGCACGCACACACACACACACAAACACACACACACACGCACACACACAGACACAGACACACACACACACACACACACACACACACACACACACACACACACACACACACACACACACACACACACACACACACACACACACACACACGTAAACACTGTTTTTACGAAACAAATTCTGTGAAAGTCACCATGACATCCTGGAAATACAAAACTGCTGATTTTAACAACACGAGTCTGCTTCCTTATCTGTCATTAACATCTCTCCTTTTCACATCTTTTTTTTTTCATTTTTTAATATAGATGAAAAGGAATGCGTTAGGTTTTGTGAGAATGTGAAGGATGTTATAAAACAAAACTAAAAAAGGAAGACACACCAATACTTATTGTTTCCTTCAACAGTGTTGCACAGATGATCCTCAAGAAGAGACAAACTAATTATTGATTTTTGACATGGTGTTACGTAGATAATGCTCAAGAAGAGGCACCAGTAATTATTGATTTTTGACACGGTGCTGCAAACATGATACTCAAGAAGCAGAGTGTTGTCAAGTTGTTTCTATAACCAAAAGACTGTTTCATATTTTGCGAGTGACACGACTTTATCTACAGAAAGAACAACATGCAAAGATAACATTATGATAGCAAATTATTGGACATTTTGGTGATACTTAATTCAGCCGACGTTTTTAACTGTGTGAGTGTATGGCTAAGTGTTTGTGCAGCGTACTGCAACATGATGTGAAACATGCAGCTCGCTACTGCTAAGGTATGCTGATGATCTCTGGTGTGTTCAACAAACAGAACAGTTGTATGACAGATAGTGTAGATCAGAAACTGCCAAAGGTCTGAAGAAGAAACATCGCAGCACAGTCATTCTGATCGCTAATGGGATAGAAGACCACCCCCAAAAGGATTAAATAGAGACTTAATAAAACGGTACACACACGTCATCATTAAAATAAAGATGGACACATTAAATAAAAAGGAAAATAAAAACAGCAGAAGTGCATTCAGTGTGAAGTTAATGCCCGGAATGTGGAATACTTGTGAAAGTGTTTGTAGTCAGTAGGAAGGGAACACCACTGCACGGCGTCATGTTACTGTCTGCCTGCCTATAAATAAACGACTTGTCAGTGAACAAAATATTCTTGTGCCTTCTCTCCCTTTAGTTATAGATCGACATAAATCACTTGAGTAATTCCCTGTTGATGATAACACCATTTGCGTCAGTCTGTTAGTCTTTGTAACTGACGCATGATGACATAAATCATGGACGTTCATTGTTAGGTTAAAACACTTTCTCGTGATGTATGGCATGGCTCCAGCATGAAAAGACAAGAGTTCTGTTTTTAGAGAAGCTGGGAAGTGTGTTGGATGGGAGAGTGGATATAGCATTTCTTTTTTTTATGAGTATGAAGACCCTGGGCTGTCCAGCCATCAGAATATTCCTCTGTTCCTCGCTGCCATGGTCCAGAGGAATGTGTAAGGGTACATTTGGCGATAGCGTGGCTGAAGGAGGTTAGAGGCTCCACTATAGGTCTGTGTAGGTTTACTGATTAGCTAACAAAAAACACCACGAGGGTGTGGATGGGACCCACAGCACCAATGCCTCACCACTCTCTGGACAATCACCTCCTCAGCTCCCAAAGAGGGATGAAGAACAGAGTGGGGCGAGAGAAGGGTCCTCCATTCTCTCTTGGTCTGGAGGCTGGGCTGGACCTGGTTGGTGCGCGTTGTGTGGCTATGTCCTGGGGTTTGTCATCTCCCCAGCTTACCATTCGGTTTGTAAACAAGATAATTGATGCCTGGGTCTGAATGGGTCATGAAACTCATGGACAGCCCCCCTTCGCTTGATGAAATGACCATTGACTGGCGTCAGGAGCTTGGGAGATGATTGTCTGCAGGGTGGTAAGGCATTGGTGCTGTGGATCCAGTCTACACCATCGTGGTGTTTCTTGTTAACTGTGTAGGGTTTACTGCTTAGCGATTAGCTTCCCCTTCTTCCAGTGATATCCACAAGACAGTAGGTTCCAGCATGATGACGTAGTAGTAATTAGCAGACCTGTAAGACATCACATGATGACGTAGTAGTAATTAGCGGACCTGTAAGACATCACATGATGACGTAGTAGTAATTAGCAGACCTGTAAGACATCACATGATGACGTAGTAGTAATTAGCGGACCTGTAAGACATCACATGATGACGTAATAGTAATTAGCGGACCTGTAAGACATCACATGATGACGTAGTAGTAATTAGCAGACCTGTAAGACATCACATGATGACGTAGTAGTAATTAGCAGACCTGTAAGACATCACATGATGACGTAGTAGTAATTAGCGGACCTGTAAGACATCACATGATGACGTAGTAGTAATTAGCAGACCTGTAAGACATCACATGATGACGTAGTAGTAATTAGCAGACCTGTAAGACATCACATGATGACGTAGTAGTAATTAACAAGTCTGTATTACTTCGCATGGTAATGGAGTCTCAGCCACGTCAGACATTGTATAATAATAGAGTCTCAGCCATTTCAGACATTGTACTATGATGGAGCCCTAGCCATTTCAGACATTGTATAATGATGGAGCCCTAGCCATTTCAGACATTGTACAATGATGGAGCCCTAACCATTTCAGACATTGTACAATGATGGAGCCCTAGCCATTTCAGACATTGTACAATGATGGAGCCCTAGCCATTTCAGACATTGTACTATGATGGAGCCCTAGCCATTTCAGGCTTTGTACTATGATTGAGCCCTAGCCATTTCAGACTTTGTACTATGATGGAGCCCTAGCCATTTCAGACATTGTACAATGATGGAGCCCTAGCCATTTCAGACATTGTACAATGATGGAGCCCTAGCCATTTCAGACATTGTACAATGATGGAGCCCTAGCCATTTCAGACATTGTACAATGATGGAACCCTAGCCATTTCAGACATTGTACAATGATGGAGCCCTAGCCATTTCAGACATTGTACAATGATGGAGCCCTAGCCATTTCAGACATTGTACTATGATGGAGCCCTAGCCATTTTAGACATTGTACTATGATGGAGCCCTAGCCATTTCAGACTTTGTACTATGATGGAGCCTTAGCCATTTCAGACATTGTACAACGATGGAGCCCTAGCCATTTCAGACATTGTACAATGATTGAGCCCTAGCCATTTCAGACATTGTACAACGATGGAGCCCTAGCCATTTCAGACATTGTACAATGATTGAGCCCTAGCCATTTCAGACATTGTACAATGATGGAGCCCTAGCCATTTCAGACATTGTACTATGATTGAGCCCTAGCCATTTCAGACTTTGTACTATGATTGATCCTCAATTAATCAGTCAAATATCAATCCCCTAACCACCCAAAACACAAACACAGCAACTGTGTTATATTTCATTATGTTACGTAAATCCACACCTGATGGTGTAGCGACCAGTGTCTTCGATCTGTCCTGGTCCTCTGCCACTGTCTGGACATCGCTGAAGTCCAGGCCTGTACGTCCTTGGATGTTGTCTTCCCATCTTCCTTCTGTCTTACTCTTTTTCTTCAGCATGGTCTTTGCAAGGTGTGAGGATCTTGTAACGTGTCCGTACCACTTCATCTTGTGTCCTTTTACTGGACTCAGAAGACTGTCAAATGGACCAAAACCCTGTTTGATTCTAGCACGTACAGCCTCCTTACTGATGTAGTCACTGTATGAGGTGCGCAGAATCTTTCGGAAGACATCACCTGCACCTCTTGGATTCTCTTCTGTAACTCAGCTGTGAGAGACCATGTTTCATGAACGTACATGAAATTGGACATGATGTTGTTGTCTTTCCATATTGGTTTTAGTCTTGTGAAAGTGGTTGTTGCCTCCACGATCCTGGAAGTGCCTCAGGTTTGGAGCCTTCATCTGTGACAGATGCCCCGAGATACTTAAAATGGTGGACTGTCTCCAGCTGTTGTCCTCTGACCTTGATGTCAGTGCCTATGCCATTGTTGTTGTTAGTCATGAGCTTGGTCTTGCTGGCACCTGTCACCATGGCATTTACTGTTGTACAGGCGTTGAGGTATCGTCTGATTCGTCTTCATCTACAGCTAAGCCATCAATGTCATTGCAAAACGTAGGTTGGTGATTGTTTTGCTGCCATTACTGATTACTCCTGCTTGATCTTCCAGTGTGTCAGTCATAATTCGAGCACAGCAGTCACAATGAACTATGACTGAAGCACTAATATATTTTGGTCACAGGCAAACAGCTGATAAATGAGAAGTGTGCAGACAGATCAACAGCTATAGTGGTACTGTTAAAAGTACTAGATAGCGAATGATTTCTGAATAAAACATTATCAACTGAACAAACAGACACACAAACACAAACACACACGCACATACACACACACACACACACACATACACATACACACACACACATACACACATACACACACACACACATACTCATACACACACACACACACACACACACACACACACACACACACACACACACACACACACGCACGCATGGCTATAAATGGGAAGAAAGAATAAAAGCAATGGAAAATTATAGAGAGCATATTATATACATGCGAGAGCTGGACCATGACAGCAGAGACCACCAAGAGAATCCAGACGTTTGAAACTAAATGCTTCAGGCGCTTGCTCGGGATCTCTTGGCAAGATCGGAAGACAAACGACTTTGTGTGGAGCCAAATAACAACACTCGCAGGCCCACAAGAACCCCTCCTGGCAACAGTCAAGAACAGGAAGCTGTCGTGGTTCGGGCATGTCACACGCCACAACTCACTGCCCAAAACGGTCCTCCAGGGTACACTGGGAGGCGGCAGACGAAGGGGACGACAAGCCAAATACTGGATGGACAACATCAAAGAATGGACCAGGTTGGATGGCCCCACGCTGGTGCGACAGGCGGAGGACAGGACCGGTTGGCGATGGCTGGCTTCAAGAGTGTCTCTCATCTCTCCTCTACGCCCATCACGGGCAGGAGAATGATGATGATGATGATGATTATATACAATTATATATTACAATGTGATTCCCTTCCGAGTGGAGACAGGCTGCAGTGGGGGTTGAGTGAGGTCAGAATTTTGATGCAGAGGAGAAAAGGTGAGTTTTGAGAGCAGACTTGAAGGAGACAAAAGTAGGTTGCTGACGGACTGAGAGAGGAAGTTTGTTCCAGGAAAATGGACCTGAAACAGAGAAGGCTCGTGGACCATAGGTATTGAGCTTAGTGCGTGGAAAGCGAAAAGTCAGAGGATCAGAGGCAGAGCGGAGGGTATGTGAGGGAACATAGATCTCAAGTAGGCTTGACAGGTAATCGGAGGCTGCGTTATTGAGGCTTTTGTAGCACATGGTGTCTAGTTTGTACTGTATGCGCTTTGATACAGGGAGCCAGTGAAGTTGTGCCAGTTCCACCAAAGACGTCTTCACAAGATCTGCAACATCATGTGGCAAGATGGAGTGTCCAGCTTTCAAATTCTCTGTCAAACTAAACTAAATTCTGAAAAAGAAACCAAAACCAAAACCAAAACAAAACAAAGAACAAACCAAACCAACCAAAAAACAAAAACAAAACAAAAAATAAAGAAAAACAAACAAACAAACAAACAAACAAACAAACAAACAAACAAACAGACAAAAACCAAACAACATAGAAC
The DNA here is from genome assembly GCA_030674185.1 of Monoplex corrugatus. Taxonomy (NCBI): domain Eukaryota; kingdom Metazoa; phylum Mollusca; class Gastropoda; order Littorinimorpha; family Ranellidae; genus Monoplex; species Monoplex corrugatus. The sequence goes on along the minus strand of JAPXFY010001555.1, from coordinate 904 downwards.
ATTCAACAGACAGACAAACAAACAAACAAACAAACTAACAAACAAACAAAAACCAAACAGCAAATAACATTCCCAGGAGCTAACACCACCCAGCTAACCCCACAATCACATTCAAACAAAAAACCAAGTCAACACATGATGTGATGGTTGATGTTACATATGTTAAAGTCTGAACACAAAACAAACAAACAAACAAACAAACAAACAAACAAACAAACAAACAAACAAACAAACAAACAAAAAACAAAACAAAACAAAAACGAAAAAAAACAGCCGTCCTCTTTAGTAATGAACGTCCTAGTTTTCCTAAAGTGACTACCGTCCTCTTTAGTAATGAACGTCCTAGTTTTCCTAAAGTGACTACCGTCCTCTTTAGTAATGAACGTCCTAGTTTTCCTAAAGTGACTACCATCCTCTTTAGTAATGAACGTCCTAGTTTTCCTAAAGTGACTTGTGTCCTCTTTAGTAATGAACGTCCTAGTTTTCCTAAAGTGACTTGTGTCCTCTTTAGTAATGAATGTCCTAGTTTTCCTAAAGTGACTTGTGTCCTCTTTAGTAATGAACGTCCTAGTTTTCCTAAAGTGACTTGTGTCCTCTTTAGTAATGAACGTCCTAGTTTTCCTAAAGTGACTACCATCCTCTTTAGTAATGAACGTCCTAGTTTCCTTCAGTGACTTGTGTCCTCTTTAGTAATAAACGTCCCAGTTTTCTTAAAGTGACCACCGTTCTCTTTAGTAATGAACGTCCTAGTTTTCCTAAAATGACTACCATTCTCTTTAGTAATAAACGTCTCAGTTTTCTTTCAGTGACTAACGTCCTCTTTAGTAATGAAAGTCCTAGTTTTCCTTCAGTAACAACTGTCCTCTTCAGTAATGAACGTCCTTGTTTTCCTACAGTGACCACC
>JAPXFY010001554.1:0-34994 GCA_030674185.1 Monoplex corrugatus | reverse complement strand
CAATATTTGAAAACTGTTGTACCTGAAAATTATTTCAAAACTACATGAATACTACCCTCAAACCATTTCAACTATGAATGCCACTCTCAGTGTATTTCACAACAGGCAGTTATATATATGAAAGTCACACAAAATATCCAACAATGTCATACAAGAAAATCCTTGAACCCTTGAATAATGTCATTCTTAAAATATTTCAAAGCTGTTTTGCATGTAAGTCACACAAACTATTTCAAAACTGCTGTGCAAGAAATTTGAAAGTTGCATAAGAACTGTTTCAAAACTGTCATACTGGTTAATGAAAGTCACTCTAAAATATTTCAAAACTGTGGTAGACCTACATAAAAGCCAAATAAAATATTTCAAAACTGTCATACAAGAATGTCACCCTAAAAACATTTGAAAACTGTTCTGCATGAAAGTCACATCAGAGCCAGCTATTTTAAACATGTCATACAAGAATGAAAATATTTCAAAAATGTTAAGTTTTCTTAATTCTTCTGAGATGTCTTCTCCCTAATCACAGAAACATAATTTATGTATGAGGCAGTGAATCATAAAAGCTGTGTACATCAGCAGGTAGCACAGGTTTCAATGACTGAAGGTGGTCATACTTGCTTTTTTTAATTTTCCTCCTGCTGTGGTACAGCTGTGAAGGGGTCTTTGACGGGAGTTTGTTTCTGCGACCTAACTCCGACCACACATCCCCAAAGTTCAATTTGTAATTGATGGATCCATCAGAGCTGTACTTGAGGGCACAGATGTTGGTAACATTTACATCCTTGCCAGGCTTCAACGACTTGATTGCTCCTTCCCCGTAGTTCTCGAAGTCCAGGAAGAAGTCGTACTTCAAATACTGGACATCGTAGGGCCTGGGGTTAGTCCTTGCTGCCTGAATCAGCTGGACATAGTCGAGGGGAGAGAAAATGTCCACATTCTTCAGTCGCCGCTCGATTGTCGCATGGACAGAATCCACCTCCATCTGTGTGTGTCCACGCTCAAGGATTTTCTGCTCGACTGTTTTCTTGTATTTGACGCTGAAATAGCGCAAGGCTGTTCCCAACATGCGATTTCTGTTTTGGTATGCGCAGCCGTCGGAGTATATTATCACTCTGTCGAAGGAGTCTTTCTGTCCTTCCAGGTAGGACACCAGACAAGAGGCAAATTCATTCGCTGTGAGCCCACCTTCAGCTTCATTCCACACATAGCAAGTGACATCTTTGGAACAAAGGTCATAGACTGTGTAGTTATGAAGTTGCAACTTTGTTTTGTAGTAGAGACCTGATGCCTTCAAACAAGGCGACAGCAGAACTCTCTGGACATCCATGCACAAAACCTTAGTGCGGGAATTTTCTGGCTGTGCTTTGTCTTTGGACTTTTCTGCCTGAGCTGCCTCCTTCCTGGCCCTGTGATCCCTGTACACTTCTTCGCTGGTGTTTCCTTGCTTATACTCGCAGCAGAGGTCACACTGGTCCTTTCGAGGTATGAAAACTGCAACGTTCATAGCTTTCAGCTCCTCAGTAAAGACAGTCATGGACATGACAGGCATACTCTCTGACGTGCAAGTTTTCATGTACTCTTTGTAGACATCTGCGTAGGACTTGAAGGCAGACTCCAAATACAGTTTTGAAGTGTCCTTTCGGCAGTAGTGAGCTGGCATTTTGGGTAGCCTATCCAAAAACTCCTTTACAAACAAGCGTCCTGTTGATGGTGCAGTCTTCTGGCATCGACCGGTGGCGGAAGTTGAAGCGCCATTTGACTGCCCTGAAGATCCATTTTCACTTGTTTCCCCAGTCACAGTTTTTACCACCCACCATGGTTTTAGGCCTGTAGTTTTCAGGAACATATCTTTACACACTCTGTGTGTTCCAGTTGATCCACGGAGGGTGAAGTACAGAGATTTATTTCTCCTTGATTGCTCAGCAGTGCTCCTCCTCTCTTTCACATCTTTTGCTTCAACAGCCATCTTCACAAATAATTCTTTTTCTCCCCAAGTCATCTCCCAGACATCGGAAAATATTTTCTGCCTGTCTTCGTCCGACACATTTTTGCAATGATAGTAAGCAGCTTTGCATTGACATCGATTTCCTAACACTTTTCCTTCCTTCAGGACTTCAACGAACTTTTTCTTTTCTTTGTCAAAATAGCGCCCTACATAGGCTTTGCCATGTTGCCTGTTCTGCTTTTTCTCATGTTTCTTTGTTCTTTTCTCCGTCTTTTCCATCGCATCTGATCCATCTGTCACTTTTTCACTTTGACCATCCACAGTATTCTCAACAGACCCTACAACATCACCTGTTGGTTCACCACTGCCTTTTGTTTCATTGCCAGCTTCCAAGGTTCCCCCTGTTTCTGGGTGCACATTGTTCACCTGTGTGTGTAAGTGTAAGCCTGGATCATCCTCGACATGCATATCTAAGCCTGGATCATCCTCGACATGCGTATCAGAGCCTACATCATTCCCATGAGCGTTTGTAATCCCAGTCTCTGAAGAGTCTTGAAAAGCATTTTCCTGAGTGGTCAGTGCTGGAACATCAAAAATGACTTGATCTACAGCATTTTCAACTACATGCTCACCAGCCCCAGTATTTGCTATGGCACAAATATTGTCTTGACCAAATCTAGTAGAGCCTGCAGGAGAAAGAATATCATTGGAGACATAATTGTTCAAAGGTTTATCAACATGATTTAGAACAAAGTTTGCAACTTTCAAAGAAGAGCTGACATCAGGTACATTAATGTCTAAGAGGGATTCAGAGACAGAAAATGACATGTCAGCATCTTCAGGGATATCAATCAACTGGCTAGCAGAAATGTCCAGGATTGACACATCAGCAGCATCTCCAGTCTTTGCAGTGCCTTCAACGGGATCTGAGTGCAGCAACTGTTTATGTTTCTTGGCATTTGTACACTCCAGGCTCAATTCCAACATTCTTTTCCCTCTGCTGTAAGGAAGCATGATTTCGTACACCTGCAAAGAAAGATAAATGACATGCCCTATACATTTTACACGCCCTGATGATACAAGTAAATCAGTAGACATTGACTTCTTCACATTTCACAAACGGAAAGAAAGCAGCTGATTGGAATTATAAAACAATCACACACACATGAAAACCAGAATTAGATAAGCGCTATAACATTTTCAGCTTAGAAAATATGAAAAACCTGCCCACATCTGTTTTATACATCACAGAGCAAACAACTTCACAGAATTTGTGGGAAAAGCCTAAGATGTGAAGTGACAAACATTTCCAACTATTGGACCAGTGAGAGGAATCTTCAACTTGATGACCCTGTGAACAGATTCTCAGACATCAAAATGTCTAGCCTACACTGAAGAACGCTTGAAATGGTCAAGAGAAGAAAAATTACCCCCCACCCCCAACACACACACAAACCAGAAGCACTACATATATCATACCCATCATCATACCCAATGTGACTCCTGTGGAAGATGTCAGATTTTCCCTTCAATTGAAATGGACACCACTGTGGTCACAGTAGGGCAGATTTGCAACAACCGGGTACTGTAAAAAAAAAACTAAAAAAAAAAAACTTCAACAGTGACTGTCAGGACACAGCCTAATGCATGTCTATTGCAAAGATAAAAAAGATGGTCATAATCGACAAAAAACGCTGCTGTGTTTGAGACCAAATAGTAAGGTGCTCGCCTTTCGGCCGAGGATACCCAGGTTCGAGTCCACATGGGAGCAATTCTCAGAAAAAAATTTTCTCATCTCGCGCACCCTGTCCCCTCATGCATGTACGCGATTAAAATTCAAATACAGAACTGCGCTTACCGTCAACAAAAACGTCTGTTTTGTTGCCTATGCGGGACTCGCACCCTGGCTGATTTTTCCTATACAAGGTGTAAAACTAGAAGTCTTTTTTCCCTTTTGATTGAGGTCAGCGCTGTTGCCAATGTAGGGAGTGTCAAATATCCTTCCTCTGTCCTGCAAAAGAAAAGTTTCAAGCAAATAGTTAATACATGACCAAGCTCTGGGTCAAGATCTACTAGATCAAGCAGGCGGGTTAGTTCAGTTGGTTACAAGCTTGATTCGGGATCATAAGGTCCCGGGTTCGAATCCAGTCTGAGACAAACTTTGTTCTGCCTCTTTCCTTGGTGCCCCATCTTTGAAACTAATCACCTTCGTTGTGGACAAAAGACTTAAAGCCCAAAATACCCAACAAACCTTCTACTAGGTCTATCTACATCTGCGAAGCAGTGAGGATCAAAACAAGATTTCCTGTTTAAGTTAAACTAAAAAGCTTCACATGTTTTTTTGTTTTTTTTTAAGGTTTCTAGATTCTGCACACTAAATGGACTAGAATTTCTAACCTTGGTATCTTCTAATATCGGAAGATTTACCTAATGCGGCAACAAGGGTAGTTGACAATAATGGAGGCCGTGTCAAGGTAAGGTCTGTCGCAGATGACTAAAGAAGTAGTTTCGTGTGACCCTTAGAAGTTGAGTACAACTACATGTGACATGTATACACTTTGCAACTTGGATGAAGAAACCAATAGTAGACCAAAGACAACAAGAGCCTTATTTTGCGTAAAAAACAAACAAACAAACAAACAAACCTAGATATCGGTCTGTACTTTTTGAGAATAATTATTCATGACTAAAAAACGAACACAAACCATCTAACTCCGATGGACCCAAACAGACCAATGCCTAAGTCTGAGAACTCAGCAACCCTGCGAGGCACAGAACGCCTAAGTCCACGTCGGCCCCAGCGGGTGCACAAAGAAAACCAATATCAAGAAGCACAAACCAACTAACTCCACAGCAATAGCTAAATAAACAATTTTTTACTATCAAAATGACAACTACCTCACACAAAATAACACACAACGATTCAATACTTGTGTAGCTATAGAATCATAACAAAAAGATTGACTCACCTCATGTATGCTTGTGATGCTGACTCTTCAACAAATCGAATCGACTGGAAAGGACATGGGAGAGTTGTGCTCGGCAGATTAGAGAATGGCGGGACTTAGACGGTTTGATCACATAACTATTTGACTGATTTCCATTGGTTTGATAGCCTAGATATTTATAGACATGGTGTATTACGTCATTATGAGCTATTTTAAAGTATTAAAAATTTTAACGGGACTTCGGAGCTAGGCGTTTTGTGCCCGAGACCATCGACATGCAAAATAACAGCAAACGGCACAACCTTGAGACAGGTTGATAAGTTTAAATATCTGGGAATGATCACTTCACCAGACGGCAGATTTACATCAGAAATAGCCAGCAGAATCGGCCAAGCCAAAACAGCATTCAAGAAGATGAAAAGCGTTCTTACCAACAAGAGCCTATTAATTAACATCAGGAAGAGGCTTCTTGAATGTTACATAGAACCGATAATGTTATACGGTTGTGAGGTGTGGACAGTCAACAAGCAAAGCCAGAACAAAATTGAGGCAGCCGAGAAGTGGTTTCTAAGTAAAATGTTGAGAGTTCCATGGACAGCAAAGAAAACAAACGAGACAGTCTTGATGGAGGCAGAAACAAATAGATCATTCATAAGGAAGATTAGGAAAAGACAGGCAACATTTATGGGCCATTTTATGAGGGAAAGGGATTGGAGCACCTGGTCACAACAGGAAAGCTGGAGAGAAAGAGAGCACCAGGTAGACCCAGGGAGAAAATACTAGACGGACTTGCAGAGTGGCTGAAGACAAGGAGGGTGGAAGAGATGCTTGAGGCAACAAAAGATAGAGACAGATGGAAGTTTATGATCGCCAACGCCGTGTGGTAGGGCAATTGATGATGATGATGATGATGAATATGAATTTGAAGCAAGGGAGATGGATGGGCGTCGGGAAAAGTTAAGGTCTCTGCCATCTCATTCCCCTACAACCTCCGGCTTATGGAACTATCTAGGTAGATCTCAGGACTTGGCCACCTCATGGGCTTATGTGCAGGCTGAAGGCTTGTGCCGTATCATTCTGAATCTTCTCCATTATGTGGCAACCGTGACGTTAGTGCACATGGAATTCATTCCGAGCGTGGAGAAAATGAAAATGAAATGAAAAAAAGTTGATGTTTTAAATTTAGCTCACTAGAAGCTGTGTTCTTCTGTAAGATTCTAGAATGAAATGATAATGATAGTATTTTTTTTCAGTTCATTCTGTTCTACGCTACATTATTCTGTAAGATTCCAGAAAGAATTGTTAAAAAATTGACGTTGTTCACATGTGATTAGTTAGTTTAGAATATTGTGTGTTCTTCTGTATAATTATAGGGTAAAATGATACACTCTGTTTACGTTTTAAGTTTAGTCTAGTACACACTGTTTATGTTTTAGTTTAGTCTAGTACACACTGTTTGTGTTTTAGTTTAGTCTAGTACACACTGTTTGTGTTTTAGTTTAGTCTAGTACACACTGTTTATGTTTAAGTTTAGTCTAGTACACACTGTTTGTTTTTAGTTTAGTTAGTACACACTGTTTGTTTAAGTTTAGTCTAGTACACACGTTTATGTTTTAAGTTTGTTTAGTACACACTGTTTATGTTTAATTAGTTAGTACACACTGTTTATGTTTAAGTTTAGTCTAGTACACACTGTTTATGTTTTAAGTTTAGTTTAGTACACACTGTTTATGTTTTAATTTAGTCTAGTACACACTGTTTATGTTTAAGTTTAGTCTAGTACACACTGTTTACGTTTTAAGTTTAGTCTAGTACACACTGTTTACGTTTTAAGTTTAGTACACACTGTTTATGTTTTAAGTTTAGTCTAGTACACACTGTTTATGTTTAAGTTTAGTCTAGTACACACTGTTTATGTTTTAAGTTTAGTATAGTACACACTGTTTACGTTTTCAGTTTAGTACACACTGTTTATGTTTTAAGTTTAGTCTAGTACACACTGTTTACGTTTTCAGTTTAGTACACACTGTTTATGTTTTAAGTTTAGTCTAGTAAACACTGTTTACGTTTTAAGTTTAATGTAGTATACACTGTTTACGTTTTCAGTTTAGTCTAGTACACATTGTTTACGTTTTAAGTTTAATGTAGTACACACTGTTTACGTTTTCAGTTTAGTGTAATACACACTGTTTATGTTTTAAGTTTAGTCTAGTACACACTGTTTGTGTTTTAAGTTAAGTCTAGTGCACACTGTTTATGTTTTAAGTTTAGTCTAGTGCACACTGTTTGTGTTTTAAGTTAAGTCTAGTACACACTGTTTATGTTTTAAGTTTAGTCTAGTGCACACTGTTTGTGTTTTAAGTTAAGTCTAGTACACACTGTTTATGTTTTAAGTTTAGTCTAGTACACAATGTTTATGTTTTAAGTTTAGTCTAGTACACACTGTTTACGTTAAGTTTAGTCTAGTGCACACTGTTTATGTTTTTAAGTTTACTACACATTGTTTACGTTTCAAGTTCAGTCTAGTACACAATGATTAAGTTTTAAGTTTTGTCTAATACACATTGTTTATGTTTTAAGTTTTGTCTAGTACACACTGTTTATGTTTTAAGTTTACTACTCATTGTTTACGTTTTAAAATTAGTCTAGTACACAATGTTTACGTTTTAAGTTTAGTCTAGTACACATTGTTTATGTTTTAAGTTTACTACGCATTGTTTGTTTTAAGTTTAGTCTGGTACACAATTTTTGTGTTTTATGTTTAGTGTATTACATTTCTTTTGGAGTGTATTCTGTGAGATTCCACAATATATTGTTGCCTTATATATTGTGGACAGTGTAGGGCTCAGGGATAGATCAGTGAGGAAAACCTTAAAGAAAGGATCAGTGAGCTAATCCTTGCTTCATAATGAATGTTACTGAGGCACTGGGTGTGTTTGAGAATTCTTTAATGCCTGTATGGCTGAATTTGGTGTTGTTTTGCTGGTGAATAAATCCGATCTTCAGCACCTCATATCAATGTGTGTTATTGTTTTGGGTGTGCGATGTATCTTAAACATCAAATGGTATGACAGAGTCTCAAACGTGAATGTACTTTTGCAAGCCCAGATGCCAACCATAGATGCACTGCTAACACAGTCTCAGCTAAGATGGTCTGGACATCTCGTGAGCATTCAGGATAACAGGCTACCAAAGCAGCTCTTCTACGGTGAACTGACAGAGGGCCATCGACCAAGAGGATGGCCAAAGCTTCGCAACAAAGAAATCCTGAAAAAAATCCTTCCAGAAATATGACATTGATGAAGAACAATGGGAAATCATGGCCACAAACAGGTCTGAATGGAGACAAGCTATTTGCAAGGGAACAGAAGCTTATGACAATGAAAGACAAAGCAGCCAAGTGGAAAAGCGTGCAGCAATAAAGGCCAGAACCAGCTCTGCAAAACGTTCCATTGAGTGTCCAGTATGCGGCCGCCCGTGTGCGTCAGACTTTGGCCTGAGATCCCACATGAGGGTACACACATTTATAAAGTGCTAGGTTGGACTTTCTCGACCACGACAGTCGACCGTATATGTATTGGTTTTGGTGTGATCTGAAGGATTAGAGGCCAAAAGAACATAGAGAGCAGATCTACCACTTTTTCCATTCATTAAGCTGAACATTTGTGACAATGATAATGCAATATCCTGGGCCATGTGATGTGTTATTCAGCTAAAGTAGGTCAGGCTCAAAGGTCAGTCCTGACACGACCTTCGTAAGTTACTAGACTTAAGGGCCTGACCTGCTCATGGGTTTATGCGCAGGTTTAAGGCTTGTGCCGTGATCATTTTTGATCCTCTACATTACATGGCACCGATGGAGTAGTGCATGTGGAGACGTCATCTTGAGAAACAGAAACTGAAACTGGGCTAAAATTAACGTAAGTCTAGATGGACAAGCATCATTTCAGTTTGAAGAATTTGTACACTTTGGTCAAAGGCTTAACCAGGAGACAACTGTTTAGAAGAAATTAGTTACTGTATGTGTGTGGTTTTGTTTGTTTGTTTGTTTGTTTGTTTGTTTCGGTTTTTTTTGTTTTGGATGATTGTTAAGAGTGAGTGAGTGAATGAGTGATTGTGTGTGTGTGTGTGTGTGTGTGTGTGTGTGTGTGTGTGTGTGTGTGTGTGTGTGTGTGAGTGTGTGTGTGTGTGTGTGTACGTGTGTGTGTATGTGTCTACGCGTGTGTGAGTGTGCGTGCGTGCATGCGTGCGTGCGTGCGTGCGTGCGTGTGTGTCTGTGTGTGTCTGTGTGTGTGTGTGTGTGTGTGTGCGTGTGTGTGTGTGTGTAGTTGTACACACACGTGTACAGGTGAAACAGGTGTTAAATTATGGCAAAAGTCACAAGACTAACAGACCTAGTGTACCCTAGTTCTTCATCTTCAGTGTATGTGTTTGGGGAAGCCTTGTACATGTATTCATTTATATCACTTGGCTCTTATTCATTCTTTGAGATTAGTAGAACCTAGTGGTTTTCACTTTGTGTTATTTTTTCTCACATGTATTTCTTGTTTTCAAATTTCATGCAGTTTTACTATATGTGCCGTTCTCATCATTAGTATTGTTACTACAATTGATAAAATATTATTGTTATTTATCAGTAGTAGTTGTATTTTATTATCATTATCATCTTGGTCACCATTATTATTGTTGTCATTATTATTATCATCATCAAGTGCCTTGCCACATGGCGTTGGCGATCATTGCCTTCCATCTGTTTCTATCCCTTGTTGCCTCGAGCACCTCTTCCACCCTCTTTGTCTTCAGCCACTCTGCAAGTCCGTCCAATATTTTCTCCCTTGGTCTACATGGTCTATCATTATCATTAATATTAATATTATTATTATTGTTATTATAATTATCACTATTGATATTATTATTATTATTATTATTGTCATTATTATACTATTATTATTATTATCATTGGTGTTGTTGTTGTTGTTCTTCTTCTTCTTCTTTTTCTTCTTCTTCTTCTTCTTCTTTTTCGTGTTATCCTTATCTTTTTCTCACACTGGTCGAAGCAGCAGGGACGTTTCAGTTTTTTCTCCTAATTTTTGTATGTTGTGTTTGTTTGTGATCTTCCGCTTGCCAAAGGCCAGTTGGCCGAAATTTGCGCCTGTCTTGTCTGGTTGTATTAAATGATACGAGTTCTTATTCTTTTTTCGTGTTTTTTTCTGGTTCCTCTAGCTTTATCCTTATCATATTTAGTTTAGTTCTCTGTCTCATGGTTTCACAAAATCAGGTGTTATAAGATACACGCGTTACTCAGTTGATCCACATTGATCATTCACAACACCTTCAACACCTGACACCATTCTGTTTGTGACAGCTGTCACTCTCAGACCTAGAACTGTGTAGTTCTGTGGTCTCTGCTTTCTACTGGCAAAATCGTCACACAACAGGAACCAGAGAAAGAAAACACGAATAAGGAATACGAACGCGTATTTGATACAACAAGACAAGACAGGCGCAAACTTTCCGCCAGCAGGCCTTTCTCAAGCATAAGATCACAAACAAACACCAGGTACAAAAATTAGGAGAAAAAGACTGAAACTTCCCCGCTGCTCCTTCCAGTGTGAGAAAAGAAATAAACCTAATTTTTGTACCTGGTGTTTGTTTGTTTGTGATCTTACGCTTGACAAAGGCCAGTTAGCCGAAACTTTGCGCCTGCCTTGTCTTGTTGTATTGAATACGCATTTTTGTTCCTTTTTCGTGGGTTTTTTTCTGGTTCCTGTTTCCTTGAACGTGGGCAGTCACACTTGTTTTGGATGTCACACAACAAGTTAGATCATATTAACTATCTGCAGCAAAGTGTTCATGTTTTCTTTATATTTAACTTTCCAAAGTGCCACGTTGTAAAAGTTCAGAGGCTGGCTTTGTGGACCTGGAGATCTGTTGAGAAAATGCCATAGATAGGATTTGACAAGATCTAAACAAAACAGTAACAGGTAAATGCGGTTCTGTTGTTGAGAATGTCATTAAAATGTATGATTTTGTCGAATGAAAGTACGGTGTACCAGGTAAACTTCGGCCTGCACTATAGAGAAACAGATATATTCTACACACATTGGTTGATCTCGTCAACAGTACAAGAGTTGTTTTCTATCATCATATATAACACTTACGATGATTAAAGGATAAAACACTCTTCTTTTTCCACGTGATTTATGTCTTCCATATATGTCAACCTGCTGCTTACAAGATAACAACAATTTATGGATTCTGAGAAAATCTACAGACTCTGAGAAAAAAGCGAGGTTTATGTTCAACAATGTGTGCAACAATGATTTATTATCTTCCGCAACCTGAACACACAAAAACAAAAACAAAAAATACTACCACTACTACCATCACTGCCATCATCACTACCGCCACTTTATCCAGCATTACCATCTTCAGTATTCGTTACATCCGCTTCAGTAAATAGTTGCCAGGTCATAGTGAAGTTGCCTGTTGTCTTTCAATGATATAAATCATCATCTTAAAAGGAAGGGTTACGCCATGGTTATAAAACAGAATTCCTTTGGAACCCAGACCACAACAAGTGGACAAGGCAGTGTTCTGTGGCAACGCACTCTCCTTCAGAAATACGGCCGGCCATCATTTCACATAGAATATCCGATGTGACAGTGCGTAGACAATATAACAGAATTCGATCATGCAAGATAACATTCAATTACATAACATTCTAGTTTAATGTCCATACATTATCAGATAACAGGGGAAGAAAAGTGGCAGTATGGTTCAGACGCTCACGTGCCAATAACTAAACTCAAGGTTCCAGGGTTCGTTTCCTCATTAAGACCTTGACTTTTCTCCTCAGTTTGACAGGAAAATCGACCTAAACGTCTAGTTCTTCGGAAGTGGAGGAAAAACGAATCAGACCCATGTGCCTTCTGATCTGCGCACGCTAAAGTTCCACGACAGTTGAAAATCGTGAAGTGCACGATTTCACCCGGTTGCCTTGGTGTAAAACATTGGAGAAAAAAAAAATTTTCCCGGGTCCCTTCCCTTGAAAGCCAATCAGCTTTCTTGTCTTTCTGAAGTCTTGGTAAAAAATTGGATGGCGCTGCAATGCGGCGATGCATTCCCAAAGGGGAGAGTAGCCCGCGTTTCACATGGTAAATCCACTGTGACAAAAGAAATGACTATGACTATAGCATGATAACACGTGACAGAATATAATATGATAAGATTCTATTTTGATGTGTGTAATACCATAAGATTCTATTTCAATGTCTCCCCCCGTGGGGATGCTGGGGCTTTTTCAGTATAAATATGTCTCCCCACCTTCAGGAAATTCTATGCTAGAAATGTCCTCTTTTTTGTCACTCTCTTTGTTTCTTCCTTGTTCCTTTGCCTTCCGTCATTTCTTCCTATCATTTTCTGCCTTGGTGGTCCATTCGCCTGCATGTGTTCGATAAAGTCGTATGTACTTTTTCTTAGGATTGATAAGTGCGTACATGTATTAAGTGCATTTTTGGCTCTAGAGACGTGAGATATGCGGAAGCAATTTTAGGTAATTTATGCCTGTTTTTATATGTTTTGGTGTCCTTAGTTATGCTTAAATTTGTATACAGGTGTGTTTTTTAAATCCCCTGTGCGGAGTGGTCAACGCCAGGGGCTTGTCCTTAGATTATGTGCTGGAATGCATCGATATGTGTATTTATTTTCTTTCCTTTTTTCCCCCTGTTGAAGTTTTGTATGTTTCGAAGCGGTTGTAGCCCTGATATGGCTCTACACTGTCGGCTGGGCTTTGAACAAAATCGATAATAATAATTGCAATGTCTGTATAGTATAACAGAATGCGAGATGGAAAGATATGAATACAGTGATATAACATACTATTCTCTGTTCATTTTGTCTTACAACACATCCACGGTCGTACCAAAACTAAAAGCTGTACGAGTAAAATAGTTACACCAAGATTCATAGAACAACGCAATGCACAAATCAATAAAAGTACAGCACAATCATGTCACAGGCACGTGCGAGTCAAACGATATACTCACTACAACCTGCATCATTACTAAACACGCTCAGTGCCATCACATTATTGATCGCTTTCAGGACAGGTGTGGAACGAGAGGCAGGAGTTGTCTTCCCAACTTTAACCCTTTTGACTCCAGCGTTATATCCACCAACTGCAGAAACTTAACCCTTTGACTCCCTCAACCTAAACTCCAGGGAAGCGGGTGGATAGGGTGAGGAAGTCAAAGGGTTAATTTTTTTTTATTCGTTAGCATGGTTGACCACGTTGGATGATGGTGGACAGGGCCAGTGAGTCAAAGGTTAAGTTTTTGCTTGCTAGCATGGTTAAATCAGATGACGGAACGATGAGAGTCAAAGGGTAAGTTTTGCTTGCTACATGGTGCACGGATGTGGTGGACAGATGAGGGAGTCAAAGGGTTAAGTTTTTGCTTTGCTAGCATGGTTGACAACGCAGGATGACGGTGGACAAGTGAGGAGAAAGGTTAGATTTCGCTTGTTGATGTGCAACCAGAGCGTGACGGTGGGCAAAGGTTAGTTTTGCTTTGCTAGCATGGTTGACAACGCAGGATGACAGTGACAGATAAGGGAGTCAAAGGGTTAAGTTGTTGCTTTGCTAGCATGGTTGACAACGCAGGGTGATGATGGACAGGATGAGGGAGTCAAAGGGTTAAGTTTTTGCTTTGCTAGCATGGTTGACAACGCAGGATGACGGTGGACAAGGTGAGGGAGCAAAAGGGTTAATTTTCGCTTTGTTAGCATGGTTGACAACGCAGGATGATGGTGGACAGGGTGAGGGAGCAAAAGGGTTAAGTTTTTGCTTTGCTAGCATGGTTGACAACGTAGGATGACAGTAGACAGGATGAGGGAGTCAAAGGGTTAAGTTTTTGCTTTGCTAGCATGGTTGACAACGCAGGATGACAGTAGACAGGATAAGGGAGTCAAAGGGTTAAGTTGTTGCTTTGCTAGCATGGTTGACAACGCAGGGTGATGATGGACAGGATGAGGGAGTCAAAGGGTTAAGTTTTTGCTTTGCTAGCATGGTTGACAACGCAGGATGACGGTGGACAAGGTGAGGGAGCAAAAGGGTTAAATTTTCGCTTTGTTAGCATGGTTGACAACGCAGGATGATGGTGGACAGGGTGAGGGAGCAAAAGGGTTAAGTTTTTGCTTTGCTAGCATGGTTGACAACGTAGGATGACAGTAGACAGGATGAGGGAGTCAAAGGGTTAAGTTTTTGCTTTGTTAGCATGGTTGACACGCAGGATGACGGGACAGGGTGAGGGAGCAAAAGGGTTAAGTTTTCGCTTTGTTTAGCATGGTTGACAACGCATGGATGACGGTAGACAGGATGAGGAGCAAAAGGGTTAAGTTTTTGCTTGCTAGCATGGTTGACAAGCGCATGTGACAGAAAACAGGATGAGGGAGTCAAAGGGTTAAGTTTTTGCTTTGCTAGCATGGTTGACAACGCAGGATGACAGTGACAGGATGAGGGAGTCAAAGGGTTAAGTTTTTGCTTTGTTAGCATGGTTGACAACGCAGGATGACGGTGGACAGGGTGAGGGAGCAAAGGGTTAAGTTTTTGCTTTGCTAGCATGGTTGACAACGCAGGATGACGGTGGACAGGATGAGGGAGTCAAAGGGTTAAGTTTTTGCTTTGCTAGCATGGTTGACAACGCAG
Source organism: Monoplex corrugatus (assembly GCA_030674185.1). Taxonomy (NCBI): domain Eukaryota; kingdom Metazoa; phylum Mollusca; class Gastropoda; order Littorinimorpha; family Ranellidae; genus Monoplex; species Monoplex corrugatus. The sequence goes on along the minus strand of JAPXFY010001554.1, from coordinate 20,395 downwards.
GATGACAGTAGACAGGATGAGGGAGTCAAAGGGTTAAGTTTTTGTTTTGCTAGCATGGTTGACAAACGCAGGATGACGGTGGACAGGGTGAGGGAGTCAAAGGGTTAAGTTTTCGCTTTGCTAGCATGCATAAGCAATAACACAGTTACTCAGTTTTACTTTCAGTTTCAGTTTTAGTTTCAGTTCAGTTTCAGTTTCAGTTTCGTTTTAGTTTCAGTTTCGGTTTTAGTTTCAGTTTCAGTTAACTTTCCTTTCGTTTTGTTTTAGTTTCAGTTTTCTTTTCAGTTTCAGTTTTAGTTTCAGTGTCAGTTTTAGTTTCAGTTTCAGTTTCTCAAGATGACGTCTCTGCGCTCTAAGTAAATTCCATGTGCATTGATTCCACTGATGCCATGTGATGAAGAAGATCGAAAACAAAAAATCATGGCATAAGCCTAAAGCCTGTTTACTCAATACTCTCTTACAATCCCCCCCCCCCCCCTAAAAGAAAATCTCCAATGGTCTTCTATCAAATCTCACGGTCAGTATGAAAGTTATAATCACTCACCACCGTTTTGTCTTTTGTCAAGCAACATTTACAGGACATTGTATGAGACAAGAAACATTTGAGCACCTAGTCACAACAGGAAGGCTAGGGGGTGGGAATAGCCCAGGTAGACCCAGGGAGAAAATATTAGACAGTTTTACAGAGTGGATCAGGACAGAAAGGATAAGAGATATACTCACAACGACAACGGATAGATTCGTATGGAGGGCCACCATGATCGCCAACGCCATGCAGTAGGACACATTAAGATGATGAAGATGATGATGATGATATGATGATGATGATGATTTATGATGATGATGATGATGATGATGATAACCGCCATCTTGATGGATCTTTACCGTCCTACCATTCAGATCGCCTCTGTACATAACAAACGTTTCGCACCTGTCACACTCAGAACCAAAACTTCAGATGCTCCTGAAACATAATCTTTAGTCAGATGCAGAATGTGTTTTGAGTTATATTGTGCCATGTGTATATGTCTATGGCTATAGGTATGTGCAATCAGAGATATGTATACATGACTATGGCTATAGTGTGTGTAATCAGTGATATGTATATGTTATGGCTATAGGTATATGTAATCAGTGATAGTCTATATGTCTATGGCTATAGGTATATGTAATCAGTGGTGTATATGACTATGGCTATAGGTATATGTAATCAGTGAAATGTGTACATGACTATGGCTATAGGTATATGTAATTAGTGATATGTGTACATGACTATGGCTATAGGTATATGTAATCAGTGATATGTGTATATGACTATGGCTATAGGTATATATGTAATCATGATATGTGTATATGTCTATGGCAATAGCTATATGTAATCAGTGATATATGTATAGTCTATGGTATAGGTATATGTAGTGAGTGATATGTGTATATGTCTATGGCTATAGTATATGTAATCAGTGATAGTGTATATGTCTATGGCTATAGGTATATGTAGTGGTGATATGTGTATTGTCTATGCTATAGTATATGTAATCAGTGATATATGTATTGTCTATGGCTATAGGTATATGTAGTGAGTGATATGTGTATATGTCTAATGGCTATAGGTATATGTAAATCAGTGATATAATAATAATAATAATAATTACAATATTTATATAGCGCAAAATCTTGATAAAATCAAATCTAAGCGCTGAAGCAGACACACACGCAAGCACGCACGCACGCACGCACGCACACACACGCACGCCGCACACACACACACACACACACACACACACACACACCACACACACACTCACACACACGCATGGCTATAAATGGGGAGAAAGAATAAAAGCAATAAAAGCAAGAATAAAAGCAATGGAAAATTATAGAGAGCATAGCATATACAATTATATATTATAACCATGTGATTCCCCTCCGAGCGGAGACAGGCTGCAGAAAGGGGGGGGGGGGGGTTGAGTGAGGTTAGGATTTTATGCGGAGGAGAAAAGGTGAGTTTTGAGAGCGGACTTGAAGGAGACAAAAGTAGGTTGCTGACGGACTGAGAGAGGAAGTTTGTTCCAGGAAAGTGGACCAGAAACAGAGAAGGTTCGTGGACCATAGGTATTGAGCTTAGTGCGTGGAAAGCGAAAAGTCAGAGGATCGGAGGCAGAGCGGAGGGTACGTGAGGGAACATAGATCTCAAGTAGGCTTAACAGGTAATCGGGGGCTGCGTTATTGAGGCTTTTGTAGCACATGGTGTCTAGTTTCTACTGTATGCGTTTTGATACAGGGAGCCAGTGAAGTTGTGCCAGGAGAGGAGATATGTGGTCAGCTTTTTTCTTTTTGAGTACAAGGCGTACAGCATTGTTTTGAATGCGCTGTAGGATGTGAATGGTGGAGACAGGAAGACCAGACAGGAGTGAATTGCAATAGTCAATGCGAGACATTATGAAGGAGAGAACGAGTTTTGCAGTTGTTTCGACAGACAGATACTTCCTGATCAGGCTTATACGATGGAGGTGATAGTAGCAAGATCTGGCAGTTTGAGAAACAAAGTTGTTCATGGAGAGGGTAGAGTCAATGCAGACACCAAGGTTTTTAGCTGAATCAGAAATTGGGACTGATGTGTTACATAATGGGAGAGAAAGAGGAGGCAGCTGAGAAAGTTTCTGACGGGTGCCAATGAGGATAGCTTCTGTCTTGTCGTCATTAAGCTGAAGTTTGTTGAACGTCATCCAGTTCTTAATGTCTGAGTAACACTCAGTGGTGCGAATCAACAGGCGCTGTATATTATCAGGTGAGTCACTGTCTTGAAGTTGGGTGTCATCAGCATAGAAGTGGTGTTTTATAGAGTGGGAGTTGATGATGGTGGACAGAGGGGAGGTGTAAAGAGTGAAAAGAACAGGGCCAAGGACAGATCCTTGTGGAACACCACAGGTCAGGTATGCAGGTTGAGAGTAAGTGCCATTGATGAGAACGGTTTGTTTTCTGTTTGATAGGTATGAAGTGAACCAAGACAGAGCAATGTCAGAGATGCCAAAAATATGATGAAGTCTAGAAAGGAGAATACCATGATCAATGGTATCAAAGGCTGCAGACAGATCAAGGAGTGTGAGGAGAGAGACTTTGCCAGTATCAGTTGCAAGGAGGAGATTGTTGAGAATGTGTAGTAGGGCAGTTTCAGTGCTATGGCACTGGCGGTAGGCTGACTGGAAAGGATTGAGGAGATTGTTGGCAGACAGGTGAGAGTTCAGCTGGTTGAGGACGACTTTTTCAAGGAGTTTTGACAAGAAAGAGAGATTAGAGATAGTCATTACCATATGTGTATATGGTAATGACTATATGTATATGTAATCAGTGATATGTGTATATGGTAATGACTATATGTATATGTAATCAGTAATATGTGTATATGGTAATGACTATATGTATATGTAATCAGTGATATGTACATATGTTGATGACTATAGGTATATGTAATCAGTGATATGTACATATGTTGATGACTATATGCATATGTAATCAGTGACATGTATGTATATTGATGACTATATGTATATGCAATCAGTGATATGTATATATATATATATATATATATATATATATATATATTGATGATTATATGTATATGTAATCAGTGGTATGTATATGTATTGATGACTATATGTATATGTAATCAGTGATATGTATGTATATTGATGACTATATGTATATGTAATCAGTTATATGTATATATGTTGATGACTATGTATATGTAATCAGTGATACGTACGTATATTGATGACTATATGTATATGTAATCAGTGATACGTACGTATATTGATGATGTATATGTAATCAGTGATATGCATATATATTGATGACTATATGTATATGTAATCAGTGATATGTATATATATTGAAGACTATGTATATGTAACCAGTGATACGTATATATGTTGATGACTATGTATATGTAATCAGTGATATGCATATATATTGATGACTATGTATATGTAATCAGTGATATGTATATATATTGATGACTATGTATATGTAATCAGTGATATGTATATATGTTGATGACTATGTATATGTAATCAGTGATATGTATATATATATTGATGACTATATGTATATGTAATCAGTGATACGTACGTATATTGATGACTATGTATATGTAATCAGTGAAATGTATATATGTGACGCTCCAGCACGAAATGAGTCGTCTTGTGCCAAACCCCGTTTTCGGCTACGGCCCAAAATATGACAGAAGGGGTGTAAGCATCAGTTTTCAGCTTTTGGCATTATCTTGCAGTAAAACCTTTAATGTGCACATATGCAAAGTTTTATTGTAATGTTTTACCTCTTTGATACAAAAAAATGCATTTCAAGCCATCTACCCCTAGCAATTTGACTAAAACAATCGGATGCCTGCCCTCCCTTGTTCCCTAAAATGAACCCGGTCCTGCCGCATACCAACAGAATCAACAGCGCACGCGCTTTCGATCAAAGAAAGCCACATTTAGCTTCGTTTATTATTGTAAGCCAATGAACGGCTTGAAATGGTTGCTAAGCAGTCAGACCATGTACATTTGTGCGAACTGTTTTCTCCATTTTCTCCATTTTCACATTTGAGCACATGCTTACTTTGGTTGGTTATAACTCTGCTATTTTTCCTTGCACCCAAAAACAGTTTGTACCATTAGAAAGAGCAGAAAAAGTACTTTTAGGAAGTGTTTAAATCTAAATATCATCAAGTGGCACACGAAGACTCATTTTGTGGTGGAGGATCACATATATTGATGACTATGTATATGTAATCAGTGATACGTACGTATATTGATGACTATGTATATGTAATCAGTGATATGTATATATATTGATGACTATATATATGTAATCAGTGATATGTATGTATGTTGATGACTATGTATATGTAATCAGTGATACGTACGTATATTGATGACTATGTATATGTAATCAGTGATACGTACGTATATTGATGACTATGTATATGTAATCAGTGATACGTACGTATATTGATGACTATGTATATGTAATCAGTGATACGTACGTATATTGATGACTATGTATATGTAATCAGTAATACGTATATATGTTGATGACTATGTATATGTAATCAGTGATATGTATATATATTGATGACTATGTATATGTAATCAGTGATATGTATGTATGTTGATGACTATATTTATATGTAATCAGTGATACGCATATATGTTGATGACTATGTATATGTAATCAGTGATATGTATATATATATATATATATATATATTGATGACTATATGTATATGTAATCAGTGATATGCATATATATTGATGACTATGTATATGTAATCAGTGATATGTATGTATGTTGATGACTATATGTATATGTAATCAGTGATATGTATGTATATTGATGACTATATGTATATGTAATCAGTGATATGTATATATATTGATGACTATATGTATATGTAATCAGTGATATGTATATATGTTGATGACTATATGTATATGTAACCAGTGAAACGTATATATGTGGATGACTATATGTATATGTAATCAGTGATATGTATGTATATTGATGACTATGTGTATATGTAATCAGTGATTTGTATATATGTTGATGACTATATGTATATGTAATCAGTGATATGTATGTATATTGATGACTATGTGTATATGTAACCAGTGATATGTGTACATATGTTGATGGCTATATGTATATGTAATCAGTGAAACGTATATATGTGGATAACGATATCTATAATATGTAATCAGTGATGTCTGTAAAAGACTATGGCAATAGGTATATGTAATTAGTGATCTGTATATATTTTGTGCATGTGCTGGAAGGAAGGCTTCATTCCAAGAGACATGAGAGACGCGAGGATAGTAATTCTGTAAAAGAACAAGGGCGACTGAAGTGATTATAATAATTATCGCGGAATCTCACTCCTCAGCATTGTTGGGAAAGCATTCGCCAGAGTCGTCTTAACCCGTCTTCAAAGGCTGGCAGCTCGCGTCTACTTTAAGTCCCAGTGTGGCTTCAGGGCCAGAAGATCGACAATCGACATGACCTTCTCTGTCCAGCAACTACAGGAAAAGAGCTATGAGCAACACATGCCCCTTTGCCTCGCTTTCATTGATCTGACGAAAGCGTTCGACCTGGTCAGTCAAAGTGGTCTCTTCAAGCTTTTGAAGAAAATAGGCTGCCCCTAAGACTATCAGCTGTCATCGAGTCTTTCCACGAGGACATGCATAGCACTGTGTGCTACAATGGTGCCACATCAGAGCCTTTTAGGATCAGCAGCGGAGTGAAACAGGGGTGTGTTTTGGCCCCAACTCTGTTCGGGATCTTCTTCTCGACTGCTGACCTATGTCTTGTGCAAATCTGAAGAAGGTGTATATCTTCATACAAGGACCGATGGAAAGCTCTTCAACATTGCCAGGCTTCGTTCCAAAACTAAGGTGGAAAAGAAGACCATCAGGGAAGCTATCTTTGCAGGTGATGCTGTGCTGGCTTCCCACAGTGAACAAGATCTCCAGAGGCTCGTTGATCACTTCGCCCACGCTTGCAGAGAGTTTGGTCTCACAATCAGCTTGAAGAAAACTGAGATCTTAGGCCAAGGCTGTGAAGAACCACCATTTCTACACATTGGAGACTACGACCTCAACACTGTCCACAAATTTCAGTACTTGGGGTCTACCATAAGCGACAACCTCTCTCTGGACGCTGAAATCAGCGCCAGAATTGCAAAGGCCTCATCAGTCATGGCTAAACTGAATAAGCGGGTCTGGTCCAACAGCAATCTCACTGTGAACACCAAAATGCAGGTGTACAGAGCATGTGTGTTGAGCACACTTCTCTACTCAAGTGAAGCCTGGACCACATACGTCCCGTTGTGACCAGCCAAGAAAAGAGTCTCGACACTTTCCATCTCCGCTGCTTGTGGCGCATCCTCAGCATCCGATGGCAAGACAAGTTGACCAACACAGAGGTCCTCTGTTGTGTGGGCCTACAGACCATCTTTCCCCTCCTAAGCCAACGCGGATTACGTTGGCTTGGCCATGTGCGTCGAATGGACGCATCCCAAAAGGTGTTCTCTACCGCGAACTCGCAAACCGGAAGCGAACTCCAGGTAGCCCACAGCTACGCTTTATAGACGCATTCAAAAGGGACCTTAGAAGCTAAGGGATTGACCCAGGCTCTAAGGAGACTCTGGCGGAAGACAGGGCGGCATGGAGGACAGCCATTCGGCAAGGCGTTGTGAATGCGGAGAGGAGGAGAGTAGAAAGCGCAGATGAGAAAAAGGCTCTTCGCAAGCAACGTTCCAGAAACCAGACAACAGCGACTCAATTTGTATGTGGCAGATGTGACAGAGATTGCCACTCTAGAATCGGCCTGCACAGCCACAGCAGAAAGTGCACGTCATGACCACAACGCCTCTTGGTGAAGACTATCATCTCCTGAGATGTAAAGAGGCCGACGTATATATGTCTATGGCTATAGGTATATACATGTATGTAATCAGTGATATGTGTATATGTCTATGGCTGTAGGTATATATGTAATCAGTGATATGTGTATATGTCTATGGCTGTAGGTATATATGTAATCAGTGATATGTTTATATGTCTATGGTTATGGTATATGTAATCAGTGATATGTGTATATGTCTATGGCTATAGGTATATGTAATCAGTGGTATGTGTATATGTCTATGGCTATAGGTATATGTAATCAGTGATATGTGTATATGTCTATGGCTATAGGTATATGTAATCAGTGGTATGTGTATATGTCTATGGCTATAGGTATATGTAATCAATTATATGTGTATATGTCTATGGCTATAGGTATACGTAATCAGTGATATATATATATACATATATATATATACATATATATACATATATATATATACATATATATATATATATATATATATATATATATATATATATATAGATGAAGCAGCATGTGAAGAAAAAGACAACAAGCCGACGTAAAATATTCCCAAATTTTCGGCGGTACACCCGCCTTCCTCAAGGGCACTTTATTCTCTGACTACGTTGTGCTAAAACACATAGACTGTAAAAAAGAGAACTATTCACCAAATCTAGAATTCATAAAGAGTTATTCATCAGATACAAAGCGTGCAAAACACTGTCCCAGCCCAAACATTCGCTACTGTTCATGTTTACCCACATGCACGTGTGCTCATACCCCAGCTATCCCCCCCCCCCCCCAACATTTTTCCATGCATCCTAAAACAAACAGTTTCTGCCCACACGCACACACGCGCGCGCACACACACACACACACACGCACACTCACACGCACACACACACCACACACACACACACACAACCACACACTCACAAACACACACGCACACTCACACTCACACACATCACACACACACACACACACACACTTAAGCACACATCTTACAAACATAATTAAAAACACACCCACACGTGCACGCAGGCACGTACACACACCCCAGCACATGAGGGAAAAAAGTAGTAATTAAAACTACGAACGAATGAATAGTAAAATGAATACTCAAAAACACTGAAAACACTGCTAACTATCACGACTGCCACAACATGGCGGTAGGAATACAAGCACCAGTCCACGAGCACCCAGTCCAACGCTGTTACATGTCAACAGTAGACACTAATAAATGTTAAAAAATGAAATATACGCACACACACTCAGGAACATGCGCGCACACACACACACACACACACACACACACACATACACACTTAAGCACACATCTTACATACATAATTAAAAACTCACACCCACACGTGCACGCAGGCACGTACACACACCCCAGCACATGGGGAAAAAAGTAGTAATTAAACTACGAACGAATGAATAGTAAAATAAATACTCAAAAACACTGAAAACACTGCTAACTATCACGACTGCCACAACATGGCGGTAGGAATATAAGCACCAGTCCACGAGCACCCAGTCCAACGCTGTTATATGTCAACAGTAGACACTAATAAATGTTAAAAAATGAAGTATACGCACACACACTCAGGAACATGTGCACACACACACACACACACACACACACACACACACACACACACACACACACACACACACACACACACACACACGCACGCACGCACGCACGCACACTTAAGCACTCATCTTACATACATAATTAAAAACTCACACCCACACGTGCACGCAGGCACGTACACACACTCCAGCACATGGGGAAAAAAGTAGTAATTAAAACAATGAACGAATGAATAGTAAAATAATTACTTAAAAACACTGAAAACACTGCTAACTATCACGACTGCCACAACATGGCGGTAGGAATACACGCACCAGTCCACGAGCACCCAGTCCAACGCTGTCATATGTCAACAGTAGACACTAATAAATGTTAAAAAATGAAATATACGCACACGCATTCAGGAAAATGCGCGCACACACACATTTACATGCGTACACACACACACACACACGCACACACGCACACACACACACACACACCAAAGCTGGCTAACATTTCCACGCATAGGCATGCAGGCCTATGCAGACTACAAATAATCCCTATGGATAATTTAGTAGTGAAGTAGATATTGTAATGACAAATATGCAGTACATCAATTGATAGAGTTCAGGCCGAGAGGAAATATTGTTTTCATTTTATTTATCCAAAAAGATTCTCTTTTAAGTCTGGTATCCAGATTCTCAAAGTGTACCTTCTCCACTGCGATACATTTTAAATTTTGAAGTGAATGGCCAGTTTGGTTGAAGTGTTTGGTGACCTGAGTGCCTGTATTTTTATGGATGTTTGACCGGTGTTGGTAGAATCTTGTTTTGAGAGAATTTTTCGTTTGTCCTATGTATTGAGTTTTAGGGCAGATATCGCATTGGAGGAGATACACTACGTTGGTAGATGTACATGACAGTTTGTGCCTTATTTTGAAAGTTTCGTTGGTGTTGAAACTGCTGAACGTTACACTTTCAATCAAATGTTTTTCACAAATGATGCATTTTTTCGCTGAACACTTGAAACATCCTGCATCAGGATCAGGAGGTATTGGAAGGCAGGATGGCATCAGGAGGTTACGCAGGGAAAGACAACATCTCTCCCCAAGGACGGGTGGGTCGGGAACAGCCTTCTGCATTTTGCTGCTGGTGTGAAGGATTGTAGAGTGGAGTTCCCTGAGCCACTGACGGAGGGGTGGGTTGGATGGATGGTGGGTGACGATGAAGGGGGTTCTGGTGGCAGTCTGTTTAGGCTTGTATTGAAGGATCTGGGATCTGGGGATGAGGCCCGCACGATGTTTGGCATTCTGTACAAGTCTGGAATTATATCTTCGGCGGGCAAAATAGCGTGACATTCTTCGCAGCGGCGACTAAAGGTGGCAGGGTCAGAACACAGGCGGCGAAGTCTCAGAAACTGGCTGTATGGAATGTTTTTGATCACGTGTTGAGGATGACAGGACAGGCTATGCAGATAAGAATGGGAATCTGTAGGTTTGGTGTACACATCAGTTACTAGGTAGCCATTGTCAATGCTGACCCGCGCATCAAGGAAGGGTAACTGGTAGGTGGATGAGTTCACTGTAAACTTTATGGTAGGGTGGAAGGACTTGATGTACGTTGAGAACAGTTCTAGTTCAGAAACAGAGCCTGTCCATAGCAAGAAAATGTCATCAATAAAGCGTTTCCAGTACTGGTCAGAAATGATGACAGGGCTGTTGGCCAAAAGTTGAGATTCTAACCAACCCATAAAGAGGTTGGCAACTGAAGGGGCCATGGGTGTTCCCATTGCAGTACCAAAGATTTGTTGGTAGTAGTTTTTTTCAAACTGGAAAACATTGTTAAAGAGAACATGAGAGACTAACTCTATGACTCGGTCTGTTGGTGGTGCGATGGACTGCTGGTTGTCATCTCTGAGGTAGTATTTTAGCGCAGTGATGAGTTCGTCATGTGGAATGTTTGAATACAGACCCACCACGTCTATGGTGACCAGAATGATGTTTTGGAAAGGGCCATGGCTTTGGTTCCAGTCTTGTAGGGTGCGGAGAAAATGTGTACTGTCTTTGATATAGCTGGGAAGATTTACTACATATTCTTGTAGCCAGTGATCGACCAGTTTGGATATTTTTTCAGTGGGTCCGTTAGTTCCGGAAATGATAGGCCTACCTGGAGGGTTGGACAATGTCTTATGTATTTTAGGCAGTGTGTAGAAGCGGTGACATCTGACCTGTTGGGGTTCCACTATTGCCCATTTATACGTATTGTTGTCTATGAGGTTGTCTCTGTGCAGTCTGTTGACCAGATTGTTGGAAACTTTGGCGATCTGTATTGTTGGATCTTTATCCAGTTGTTCATAGTGATTTGTATTGCTAAGTTGGCGGTAGGCTTCTGTCAGGTAGTCTGAAATGTTTTGTATGACAACAGCACCACCCTTATCAGCAGTGGATATCCTTATCTGTCTGTTTTGTACCATTTTTCTGAGCTGTTGTAGTGCCCGTCTTTGTTGCGGCTTAAGGTTGTCATGGGGGCTCTTTCTGCATTGATGGATATTTACTTTACTCTGAATTGTGTCACAGAAAGCGTCCAGTGCTCTGTCCCTACCAGGCTGTGGCATGAAGCCTGACCGCTTATAGAATTTGGGGGGCTCTTGTTCTTCAGGTGCAGTGTCAAAGTACAGTTCTTTGAGGCGAATTCTGCGACAACCTTCAGTGACATCTTTTGCCAACTGGTCATGATCAAAGGCCTGGGGTGTTGGACAGAATTTGGGTCCTAATTTTAAGACACTTGCCTGTGTTTCTGTGAGTGTTTCATTTGACAGGTTAATCAAAATGTGTTTGTCAATGGAATGTTGATGTTGTACATCATTCTCATTTTCTACGGTCACTGTCTTCCTTTTGAATCTGCGGGATCTTGGCTTAGGTTTAGGAGGAGTAGGTAAAGAAGAACTTTCATGTTTTTGTTGCAATAATTGTTCCAGTTTTCTTTTCTTTTTTGTATTGAGGTTGTGTTTCTTGATCATTGATCTCTGGTAGTTGTATTTTAGTACAGCCTCGAATTGATGAAAATCAGTTATTTGATGTAAATGGTATAAAAGTTTGTGTTTGAGTGCCATTTCACTTGTAACCAGTGACTGGTATGTGTCTCTGCATGAACGAAGTATTTCATGACTAGCACACTGTAGGGTCAAATCAATTGTTTGGGAAAGAAACTTTGATTGCGGGAGAGCGTCTTTTCCAAATTTGATACACATACCTTTTGGGATGACGTGATTTTGCAGGCAGCAATTAAAAAAGTTGACATGCGTTTCATAACGTAGTAGTCGATCCCTTGACTTAGACAGCTTCTTCAGGGTGCTGGCGAAGTCAGTTGCCATTGTGCCGGATCCAGTTAAGGATTCAGATGAGGTCTTGGTAAACAAATATATGAACAGCACTATAGCAATGGTGAGGAGGAAGATGATAGTGTCGTCGACTTGGATCACGAAGAGTGATACTAGCTTTTCCGTATATATGTTGATGACTATATGAATGATGTAATCAGTCAAACAAACAGCAAAATGATAATAGAAAACGATATAAGCTCTTTCCAAAATACCCAAAGAGGAGTCAGGCAAGGTTGTGTTCTGTCACCAGATTTGTTTTCATTTTACAGTGAAACCATCATGAAAAACCTAGAAGAATGCCCTGGAGTCGTTATGGAGATGACACTGTGCAAATTGCAAAATCATGTGAATATAATTGAAATAGAAAGCAAAAATAAAGGGTTGGAGCTAAATAGCAAGAAGGCTAAGTCATGGTAATCAGTAAAAAAAACAAGAAATCCCCACATGCACAATAACAGCAAACGGCACAACTTTGAGTGTTCAAGAAGATGAAAAGCATTCTTACCAACAAATGCCTATCAATTAACAACGAGAAGAGAACCCTCCAATGTTGTATAGAACCAATACTGTTATACGGTTGTGAGGCGTGGACAGTCAACAAGCAAAGCCAGAACAAGATTGAGGCAGCCAAGATGTGGTTTCTAAGAAGAATGTTGAGAGTTCCATGGGCAGCAAAAAAAACAAACGAGATAGTCTTGATGGAGGCAGACACAAAAACGATCATTGATAAGGAAGATTAGTAAAAGACAGGCAACATTTATGGGCCATTTTCTGAGGAAAGGGGAATTAGAACAACTGGTCGCAAAGGGAAAGCTGGAGGGAAAGAGAGCACCAGGTAAACCCAGGGAGAAAATACTGGACGGACTTGCAGAGTGGCTGAGGACAGAGAGGGTGGAAGATGTGTTTCCAGCGACAAGGGATAGATGCATATAGAGGGCCATGATTGCCAACGCCATGTGGCAGTACATAATGATGATGATGATGATGAATCAGTGAAACGTACATATGTTGATGACCACAGGTATATGTGCATGTAGGATTAGTCACTGTGTGGAACCGTTTGTGCACGAGTATGACTATGAATATTCTGATGAGTGTGTGTGTGTGTGTGTGTGTGTGTGTGTGCATTTGTGTCTGTGTGTGTGTATGTGTGTGTGTGTTGTGTGTGTGTGTGTGTCTGTGTGCATGTGTATGTGTATGTGCGTTTGTGCATGTGTATGTATGTGTATGTGTGTGTGAGTGTGTATGTATGTGCGTGTGTGTGTGAGTGTGTGTATGTAAGTGTGTGTGGGCGTGGGCGTGCGTATGTGTGTGTGCTCGTGTGCACGCGCATTATAGTTCCGTCTCCCTAACAGGCCAAAAGGATACATCCGGTTGAAGACTCAGACATGGAACAAAGTTGACTGTGGCTGAACCGGCCAGTTCTTGAGTGGTAGTCCCTGGCACAGCTGCCGCTCATGATTATTGCTGGTGGTCGCTGAGGCAGCTTTCCTTTACTTTCTTCTTCTGTGCGTGTTTCCTTCTCCTTTGCAATGGCGATATCGACGACAAAGGAAACAAACGAGACAGTGTTGATGGAGGCAGACACAAGAAGATCATTGATAAGGAAGATTTTGGAAAAGACAGGCAACATTTATAGGCTGTTTTATGTGGAAAGGGAATTAGAGCACCTGGTCACAACAGGAAAGCTGGAGGGAAAGACAGCACCAGGTAGATCCAGGGAGAAAATATAGGACGGATTTGCAGGGTGGCTGAGGACAGAGAGGGTGGAAGATGTGCTTGTGGCAACAAAGGATAGATACATATGGGGGGCCATGAATGCCAACGCCATGCGGCAGGGCACATGATGATGATGAATGGCGATAGATGAACGAACAAACATGTCGCCAGGCACAGCGATTTGTAGCTGTCTCCTTCCACGTATCCACGCTGATATTATTGGACTTCAGGCCACGTTTTCAGACAGCTGTTGACCATTTGACTCCCGTAGTCTGTCCACCAGCATCCTTCATTGTCAACCTTGCTTACAAAGCAACAACTTAACCCTTTGACTCCGTCATTCTATCCACCAGCTTCCTGCAGGAAGCTGGTGGATAGGTTGAGAGAGTCAAAGTGTTAAGTGTTTGCAGTTTGTGTAGAGGGTGTGGGAGTCAAAGGGTTAAGGGCCTATCGGTGTACACAGTCTTATCCGTATCATCATCAGGTGCCTTGCCGCATGGCGTTGGCGATCATGGACTGCCATCTGTCTCTATCTCTTGTTGTCTCAAGCATCTCTTCCACCCTCCTTGTCTTCAGCCACTCTGCAAGTCCGTCTAGTATCTTCTCCCTGGGTCTACCCGGTGCTTTCTTTCCCTCCAGCTTTCCCGTTGTGACCAGGTGTTCCAATTCCCCTTTCCTCATAAAATGGCTCATGAATGCTGCTTGTCTTTTCCTAATCTTCCTTATGAATGATCTACTTGTGTCTGCCTCCACCAAGACTGTCTCGTTTGTTTTCCATCCATGGAGCTCTCAACATCCTTCTTAGAAACCACATCTCGGCTGCCTCAATCTTGTTCTGGCTTTGCTTGTTGACTGTCCACGCTTCGCAACCGCACAACAGTATTGGTTTTATATAACATTCTCTTCCTGATGTTAATTGATAGGCATTTGTTGGTAAGAATGCTTTCCATCTTCTTGAATGTTGTTTTGGTTTGGCCGATTCTGCTGTGTTTACATTTTGGCCTACTGTGTTCGCCCAACGCTACAGCTCCCAAACCTTTGTGGTTCTCTGGTTTCAAGTGTTGTGAACTGACCAACCCACACACCAACCTGCAAACATCATCCTCTCCCGACTGGCTCGCAATTATGGACCCGTCCTTTATAAAACAAATTGGACTGACACTTTTTAAACACAGCAAGTGCTACCTCGGTGGAGACGTCTACCAGCGCATACGTACACTAGGGCTGTGTCGTAAGCCCCGCACTGCGCGATCCTGTCGTGCTGGACGTCTCCACCGTCTCTGGCACAACCTGCCTCCTGCTGTACCAGTCCGACACCACACTTCGTCTTCTGCTTCATCGTCTCCTCCACTGCCCCTGCCCTCGACCTTGCTGCTGCAGACTTCGTCTCCTCCTCTGCCATCTTCGCCTTCTGTCCTGATGGTGCCGCCTACACTTCTGTCCTGATGGTGCCGCCTTCACATTCTGTCCCGCTGGTGCCGCCTTCACCTTCTGTCCCGCTGGTGCCGCCCTCATCTTCTGTCCCGCTGGTGCCGCCTTTGTCTTCTGTCCTGCTGGTGCCGCCTTCATCTTCTGTCCTGTGGGTGCCGCCTTCGTCTTCTGTCCCGTCGTTGCTGCCTTCATCTTCTGCCCGCTGGTGTCGCCTTCATCTTCTGTCCCATCGGTGCCGCCTTTATCTCCACCTCAGCCACTGCCATGTGACTCTGATAAACTAAAAATATGCCTTTTTAACGCTCAGTCAACATGCAAAGATGGCAAAGCTGATGTCGTTGCTGACTTCATCGCAGATGAGCATGTTGACATTGCTTTTATCACTGAAACATGGCTTAACACCTTGGTCATGAACCTATACATGCGAGTCTCACTCCGAGTGGTTACAGGCTTGCTTCTTTCCATCGCTCATCCCGAGGTGGTGGTATTGCCATCCTCTACAACGACTCACTCCATTCCCGCCTGTCTTTCTCGCAGTCTCTGTCTTTCTCCCATCCTTCTTTTGAGCACGTTGAAGTATCCTTCCAATCCACCCCTCACCTCATCACCTTCTCCTGTGTCTATCGACCTCCACCTAGCTCTGCCAACAAACTCACCACATCCACGTTTCTCTCTGACTTTGATCAACTACTTGACTATTACTGCCTCTTACCTGGAAATCTCATCATTCTAGGTGACATCAGTGTCCACTATGACAACACTCACCGTTATGACACAAGACATATCATCAACTCTCTGTCCAATCACAATATGACTCAACACATTTCTGAACCAGCCCATCAAAAAGGTCACACTCTAGACTGGATCATTTCTCGTGATCACCACAATTCAGCTACTGACAACTGCTTAGTTCTTTCTACCCATCTAACTTCAGCCCTTCCATCTGACCACTCTGCAATTCTCTGTTCTCTTGACATTTCTCCTCCTTCCCGTACCACGCGCACAGTGACTCGACGCAATCTCAAATCTATCGACCTCTCCACTTTTTCATCTGATGCCTCCCGTCTCCTTTCTGAAAAGTCACATAACCTTGCCGATGAATTCTATACTACTCTCCACCATCTTCTGGACACTCATGCTCCAGCCACAACCCGTCTTTTACCTGACCGCCCCCCTACCCCCTGGCTCACTCATGAGATTGCCTGTACCAAACGTGCCCGCTGCAGAGCAGAGCGCTGCTTCCGCAAATCCAAAGTCACTGTACATAGGCAACTTTTCCAAGCCTCTAAAACAAAAGTATCCACCCTCATTGCATCTGCAAAAACAAGCTATTTCCAAACCAAAATCCTGAATGCCTCTTCTTCAAAAGAACTCTTTACAACTATGAATCATCTCCTTGGCACACGAAAAGATTTACCTCTCCCAACAAAACACACAAATGAAGAACTCCCATCTGTATTCTCCAAGTATTTCACCACCAAAATACAAACTCTTCGTGACAGGCTTGACAGGACACCCTGTCAACCATGCCCACCTGACCCTTCCTTCTTTGGCACACCTCTTACTACTTTTACCCCAGTCTCACAAGAAGAAATTCCCAACACAATCAGATCCATGTCGTTCAAAACCTGCGAACTGGATCCTCTTCCAGGTTCTCTCTACCCCGACTGTCTCCCTACTCTCCTCCCATTCATCACTGACATCATCAACACTTCTCTTCAAACTGGAACTGTCCCAGATTCTTTTAAGTCTGCTATTGTTCACATTCTCTTCAAGAAACGCAATTTAGACCCAAATGAACTGAAAAATTACTGGCCTATCTCTAATCTCTCTTTCTTGCCAAAACTCCTTGAAACAGTTGTCCTCAACCAGCTGAACTCTCACCTGTCTGCCAACAATCTCCTCAATCCTTTCCAATCAGCCTACCGCCAGTGCCATAGCACTGAAACTGCCCTACTACACATTCTCAACAATCTCCTCCTTGCAACTGATACTGGCAAAGTCTCTCTCCTCACACTCCTTGATCTGTCTGCAGCCTTTGATACCATTGATCATGGTATGCTCTTTATAGACTCCATCATACTTTTGGCATCTCTGACATTGCTCTCTCCTGGTTCACTTCATATCTATCAAACAGAAAACAAACTGTTCTCATCAATGGCACTTACTCTCAACCTGCATACCTGACCTGTGGTGTTCCACAAGGATCTATCCTTGGCCCTGTTCTTTTCACTCTTTACACCTCCCCCCTGTCCACCATCATCAACTCCCACTCTATAAAACACCACTTCTATGCTGATGACACCCAACTTCAAGACAGTGACTCACCTGACAATATACAGCGCCTCTTGATTCGCACCACTGAGTGTTACTCGGACATTAAGAACTGGATGACATACAATAAACTTCAGCTTAACGACGACAAGACAAAAGCTATCCTCACTGGCACCCGTCAGAAACTTTCTCAGCTGCCTCCTCTTTCTCTCCCATTATGTAACACATCAGTCCCAATTTCTGATTCAGCTAAAAACCTTGGTGTCTGCCTTGACTCTACCCTCTCCATGAACAACTTTGTTTCTCAAACTGCCAGATCTTGCTACTATCACTTCCATCGTATAAGCCTGATCAGGAAGTATCTGTCTGTCGAAACAACTGCAAAACTCGTTCTCTCCTTCATAATGTCTCGCATTGACTATTGCAATTCACTCCTGTCTGGTCTTCCTGTCTCCACCATTCACATCCTACAGCGCATTCAAAACAATGCTGCATGCCTTGTACTCAAAAAGAAAAAAGCTGACCACATATCTCCTCTCCTGGCACAACTTCACTGGCTCCCTGTATCAAAGCGCATGCAGTACAAACTAGACACCATGTGCTACAAAAGCCTCAATAACGCAGCCCCCGATTACCTGTCAAGCCTACTTGAGATCTATGTTCCCTCACGTACCCTCCGCTCTGCCTCCGATCCTCTTCCACGCACTAAGCTCAATACCTATGGTCCACGAGTCTTCTCTGTTTCTGGTCCACTCTCATGGAACAAACTTCCTCTCTCAGTCCGTCAGCAACCTACTTTTGTCTCCTTCAAGTCCGCTCTCAAAACTCACCTTTTCTCCTCTGCATAAATTCCTGACCTCACTCAATCCCTCTGCTGCCTGTCTCCACTCAGAGAGGAATCACACTGTAATATATAATTGTATATAATATGCTCACTATAATTTTCCATTGCTTGTATTCTTTCTCCCCATTTATAGCCATGCGTGTGTGTATGTGTGTGTGTGTGTGTGTGTGTGTGTGTGCGTGCGTGCGTGCGTGTGTGTGCGTGTGTGCGTGTGTGTCTGTTTCAGCGCTTATATCTGATTTTATCAGGATTTTGCGCTATATAAATATTGTAATTATTATTATTATTATTATTATTATTATTATTTCTGAAGTGCATCTGCCGTCTGGTGAAATGATCGTTTCTAAGTATTTAAACTTATCAACCTGTGTCAGGGTTGTGCATTTTGCTGTTATTTTGCATGAGGGGATTTCATGTTTTTTACTGATCACCATGACTTCAGTATCCCTGCTGTTTAGTTCCAACTCCTTACCTTAGCTTTCTATTTCATGTATATTCACAAGGTTTTGTAGGTCCTTTTCACTTTCTGCAATTAGCACGGTGTCATCTGCGTATCGGATGTTGTTTATCATTTTTCCTCCAACCTTTAATGCAGGGTCTTCCTCTTGGTTTCTCATGATGTTTTCGCTGTAAAGTGAAATCAGATCTGGTGATAAAACACAACCCTGTCTGATTCCTCTTTTGATGTTTTGGAAAGAGCTTATATCGTTTCTTATTCTCATTGCAGCTGTTTGTTCCCAATACATATTTCTGATTATTCGTAGATCTTTTCCATCAACATTGAATCTTTCTAGTTGGCTGATCAACTCTCCACGTCCTACCCGATCGAAAGCCTTGGTATAGTCAACAAAGCATAAATATAAATCCTTGTTCATCTCAACTGACCTCTCTATGATAGTTCTTAGGATTTATATGGCATTAATAGTTCCTTTCCCCTCCACACATCCACACTGTTCATATGCTATTTCTCTTTTGATTCTGTTCCTTGTCCTCATCATGATTATTCTTAATAGGATCTTGGTTACATGGCTCATCAAACTGATTGTGCGATGGAGTTCGCTTTCTATAGCCCCTGTCTTCTTTGGAAGTGCAATGAAAATTGATTCCGACACATCTTTGGGGATTTTTCCAGTGTCGTAAATTTCATTTAGGAGGACTGTTATTTTTTCTATAACGAATTCCTCCAGGGCTTCAATCATCTCTGTGGTAATGTTGTCTGGTCCTGGGGATTTTCCTGGTTTCATCTTTTTCAATGCTGCTCTGACTTCATCTTTCATTATGGGTGGTCCTTCAAAGCTCTTTCTTATAATGTGTTCTACGTTTCTGTCATCTTCAAAAAGGTCTCTAATGTACTCTCCCTATCTGTCTAATATTTTGTCTTTTTCCATGAAAATCGTACCATCTTTCGATTTTAAGCAACCAGTTGATGTGCATGTATTTTTCCTGTGTACAATTTCTTCAATTCGTCTGTACATACCCCAAGGATCCGTTTTGTGTTGGTCTTCTATTTCTTTGTATTTTGTTTTCAGCCAAGCTTCCTTAGCTTCATTGCACCTATTCTTGATTTCTATGTTTATCTTCCTGTATATTTCCTCGTTTCTCTTTGCCTTTCTCCGTTCCTCCATCAAGCCTAAAATTTCTTTTGTCATCCAGTTCTTTTTTGCTTTTCTATCTACTACAGGGATTTCTTCACAAGCTTCATTTATCAAATTTCTCAACTTTGTCCA